>BQNB010082263.1:0-10243 GCA_026074375.1 Tanacetum coccineum | reverse complement strand
TATAAAAACATTACATTTTCAAGGGTGAACAAGTTAAGCCGTTGAGCTTTTGTAACAACATTTATTAAATCCAATGTATCATTTTTAAACGACTCTTTTTGAGGTCGTTCTCATATCTTGTGTTGTTGATCTATGAAGTAACGCTCCCGGACACATTATTCCGTTGCGACCCTATTTGGGGGTGTTACGGATTGGTATCAAAGACAAGGTTATAGAGAACCACGTTAAATGTTTTTGTTAGACTATAACCGTTTTTAAATATTGCATTCATACAAAGGGGTTTTAACGGGACATACATACACTAGTTGTTTGCATTAGTTAGTTTTACTAGATGCTTACATAATTCATATATGTGTTCATATTATAGTACGTACGTTACTATGAGGGTCTTATGTATATACACAAAGATGAGTTTGCATTCTTTCACACATACTCTACAATTATTTATATAAGGGTTATTTATATAAATAAGGGAACATTTCTTTAGGCAAGGTAGCACTATAAACTCATAGGTCCTGTCAAACGATCCGTATGCTCAACCTTATTTTAACATCTAAATGATGAATTCTTGATCCTCCAAAGGCTATTGCATTTTCTAGTGGTTTAAGGACAGGGAATTTGCTTTGAGAGAGAGTGGTGAGAGTTTGTGTGTATCGTTGTGATAGTTTATGTGTATCGTTATGAGAGTTTGTGTGTATCGTTGTGAGATATGATATGCCAAAATGGAGTCTTGTTTATGCATTTTACAAAGCTTGGCTAATGAATGAAGTACTTGGGAGCTAAGGGTAAAGTGTTAGGGATTGGTGTTAAGAGGGTGATTTGACTGGACTTTCAAGTTGGCATAATAAATATTTACTTGGAGAAGTCATTTTCCTCCAACCGCACGGTTAGAGGGGGGAACCAAACGGTTAGAAGCGAACATGGTGAAATTGGTCAAAACAGTTGCGAGAGGTCACCTTACGATTATGGGGGAGGGGGTTACAAAATGGTTGGTGGTAAAACGCGGCTGGAAGAGGTCACCTTACAATTATGGGGGAGGGGGTTGAGAAATGGTTTGTTCGTCGTTTCAACCATCAGTTGTTCATTTCTCGATCACGGCTCATCATTCTTCGACCAAAGGTGTTTTTTATCTATCTTGAGACTTAGAAGTATCGATTTGTTGACTTGTTTGTTCTTGAAAGGCTTCCTAAAGTTGCCTCGATGCGGGATTCTTCGTACGTGCATGAATCTTCGATTATCGTCATTTCTTCTTCTTTTTCTTCGTTTTCCTGTACTTAGATACACATGATTAAGTAACAAAAGTTCATGAAATTAACCAAATAATATGCACAAAAGTATGGATAACGCGAGTAAAAACATGTACAATTTGTGCGTTATCATAGCCGGCAAGATGTCTTAGCGAAAGTCCCAATAGTTTTACAATATAGGATCGCTGTTACCAATTTAGGTTAGGTCGTTGAGGTCTCAAGTTTATAGAAATAGAATCTTTCATTGGCTTTAAGAGTTTGTCTGATTTTGGAACATCAAAAGGAGGAATAATACTATTTGCTTGCCTATGATCATTTGGCCGGTTGATGATTGGATGGCATAAAACGTAAGCATGTTTGGCATCCCTTGAGATTTTTGAGCCAAGCCACGCGTCGCGTTATAACATGGAAATGTTATTACCAGAAATAACTGTGTGCCATGCGTTTTAAAAGTAATAGTAAATGGCTATATAATTTCTGTTGAGAATCGTTGGTTATTCGGCTGAATTCTGCATATTTTTGTGTTAATGAAGGATTTATACAAATGGTGCCAAAAAGTGGGGTCGTGTCACACCCCGCTAAGGCGGAAACACGAGGCGTAATGATATGTGTTTAAATACACATACCATTTTCTATATTAAGCGGACCTAAATGACTAAAAACATACCAAAAATACATTGTATTTGTATGTTTGCATTTGTATTGTGCAGGAAACGGATATTCAAGAAAAAGAGCAAAAAGAAAGCCAAAAGCAAGCAATTCCAAGCACGGTGTAGAAGAGGGCAAAGTCAAAAGTCATCAAAATAAAGAAAATACAACTTGAGGGGCTAAAACTGCCAAGTCTAAAGTTGTATTACAAAGTTATAAGAAAGGAGGGACCAAAGTTGCAAACCGGGTAGAGATTACATTTAAGTTATACAACTTGAGGGGACCAAACTGCCAACTCCCCAAAAAGTCTTCTTTCCCGCCCCAAAAACCCAGTTACAACTGGTATGTCGCCCATACTTTCTTCCCTGCAAAACCACTTCTCTCCCTAGCCAAAATCATTTCATCCACCCTACATTTTCCCCCCAGCTGTATAAAAGTCCATGTTGGCAATCCCTCACCATTCCCAAAACATTTTCGATGGCTAAGATTGTTTCAAAAGAAGCACAAAAGGGATTGAAGGCTGGGATTTGTTTTAGGACTTACCTCACACAACAAGCACACTTCGTTTTTGCTCTCCAAAGAAGAGCAAGCTGCAAGTTGAAGACTTCGGCTATAAATAGAGCTTTTTGTAAGCCTTTGAGGCATCTAGTTTTTAGTTTTCTTAGCAACTAATTAATTTTTAATCTTAAGCTTAAATTTCAAAGTAACTTACAGCTTTTACTTTCAGCTTTGTAACATTTCCAAGTTTTAATGCAAGTTTGAAGTTTGTAAGTCAATTTACAATACCAGTGTTAAGTTTCTTAATCATATTGTTTTGTGTTTAAAATCATCTCACCACAGCTTACTCATAAGCTGTTTTCATTAAGTAAAGAGAAAAAGTTAAGTAGTAAAGAGAAAATCACAAATATCACTCTCAAATATACCACAGCTTATGGTATGGATGATAAGCCAATTCTGGATGGGCTTATGGACTCTCACTAGCTTGTTTTATACAAGCTAGAGCTTGTAGATTCTCTGTTTGACCCTGTTTTGAGCAAGGGTGTTGTAAGTTTTTCTTTTCCTTATTGTTCTTATTTTCTGCAGAACTGTTTTAAGTGCTTATTTTGCTTATTTGCTAGTTGAAAAGTGTTTACTTTACTTTCTTACTTAGTACTGATAGTTCACTTGTTAAAACTGTTAGTTATAAGTTAATACTGCTAGTTCACTTTTGGAGCAGTATTAACCTTAAAGCTACCAGTACTAACTCCAAGTTAGTACTGCTAGTTCATTTTCTTGGATTTCAAAGGTAGCAGTACTAACTCAGCTAGCAGTACTAACTCCAAGTTAGTACTGTCAGTTAAAACTGTTAGTACTGGTGGGCCATTTTAGCTTATCAGCTTATTATTTCAACTTATTTAAGATTTCTTTAGCTTTTTAAAGTAGATTAAGCCTATTTTAGTCTACTATATTCAGTAGAACTTATTTGCCCTTTTCAAAATAATTTTAAGAGTTTATCAGTTTTAGTTTTCTAGCTTATTTATCATTTTAGTTTATTCTAGTTGCTTATTCCAATTACTAAGTGCTTATTAAGGTTAGGTGAACTTCTGTTTTAGCTTGTTTGCTTATTTATTAATCCTTTAAGTCTTGTTAGCCTAGCAGTACTAACCTTAAGCTAACAGTACTAACTTTAGCCTAGCAGTACTAACTCCAAGTTAGTACTGGTAGTTAAAACTGTTAGTACTGTTGTTAGTACTGTTGTGTTTATCTTGTTAAATTTAGCTTAATTGCTTTTTATATTTGCTTATTTAGAGTTAGTTTAGCTTATTTAACTTATCTTAAGTTTATTTGAGCTTATTTGTGTCTTAGTTTAAAGTTTTAACGTGTTTTTGTCATTCCTAGTTTTGATTCTTGTTCTAGTTTATTCTCTTTGCTATTTTTATGTGTTTTTGCTTATTGTTATAAATTTTAGTGCCAAATCATTCCTTGTGACATCCAAACACAAATCATCAATCGTCTTGCGATTTTCCATTTCAGCCTCGTTGGGACATAACGACCCGGAGACACCCTATACTGCTTCCGGTTTTCTTGATCTCGCGTGATTTCGTCCCTCGGTGTATTTATATCACATATAGATAGGTTTTAAGGGGTGAGTTTGCGCGAGTCAATGCATGACTTGTGCAAAGGTTAAAGCAGAATACCAAAAACCATCCGGTTTGTTGGTTCAACCTGTAGTCACTTAACGACGTCTAGTCAAGATACAATTTGGGTTATAGTAGATCGACTCACTAAATCTGCTCATTTCTTACCAATTAAGGAAACCGACTAAATGGAGAAGTTGACGAGACAATACTTGAAGGAAGTAGTTTCAAGACATGGAGTGCCAATTTCTATTATTTCTGATCGAGACAGTAAGTTTGCGTCTCATTTCTGGAAATCGTTAAACTAAGCCCTAGGTACTCAATTGGATATGAGTACGGCTTACCACCCACAAACAGATGGTAAAAGTGAGAGGACCATCTAAACATTAGAAGACATGCTACGAGCGTGTGTGATGGACTTCGGAAAGGGATGGGACAAATAACTACCCTTAATAGAGTTCTCCTACAACAACAGTTACCATACAAGTATTAAAGTTGCACCTTTTGAGGCATTGTATGGTCGCAAATATCGGTCACCTATTTGTTGGGTTGAGGTGGGAGATGCTCAGCTCACTGGCCTAGAAATTGTTCGTGAAACAACCGAGAAGATTATCCAAATTAAGAATCGTCTACAAGCTTCACGTGATCGACAAAAGAGCTACGCTGATAAGAGACGTAAGCCATTGGAGTTTCAAGTTTGGGATAAGGTCATGCTGAAAGTATCGCCCCGGAAAGGAGTAATACGTTTCAGCAAACGGGGAAAGCTGAACCCTCGTTATATTGGACCTTTTAGGATTCTCGCCAAAGTTAGAACGGTTGCATATCGACTTGAGTTACCCGAGAAACTGATCCATGTTCATAGTACCTTTCACGTCTTGAACCTTAAGAAGTGTTTATCCGACTAACCGCTCGCTATTCCGTTGGACGAAATCCACATCGACGAAAAACTCAATTTCATTGAAGAACCGGTCGAAATCATGGATCGCAAGTTAAACGTTTGAAGCAAACTCGCATTCTAATCATAAAGGTCCGCTGGAATTCAAGAAGAGGTCCAAAGAATACTTGGGAGCGCGAAGACTAAATGCAGAAGAAGTACCCTCATCTCTTCGTTAACCCTGGATCCGCGTCTCAAGCTACGTCCTAAGCTTTGAGGATAAAGCTCTTTTAACAGGGAAAGGATGTCACACCCTGTAAATTCTAGGTTAGTATTCCGACCCATTCCGACCATTTATTTTGAATTTTATACGTTACGTTTAAATCTGACAGTTTACCGGGAAGTTAAACTGCGTAAAACAGAAAAACATCATCGGACGCGTTCCGGCATCGGTTATTAATTAATTTAGGCTTAATATGAGATATTTTAACTTTCCTGAGTGTTTCATGATTTTAATCACTTCCGATATTAATTTTAGGGTTTTATCTCTTAAATTGCGTTTTTTGCGTTTTTGACCAAACGGAACCCCGAAAACTCGAAATCTTTTCATGTAAAATCAAGTTATCGATAATCTTATACACTAAGTTAAAATTTTTGTGATCATACTCATGCCCTCTGTAACACCCTCAAATTGGGTCGCAGCGGAATAAGGGTCTCCGGGGCGTGTTACTTCTCTGATCAATAACACAAGATATCTATAAAACGACCAAAAAGTCATTTTAAAACTGATACATTGGATTTAACAAATATTTGATACAAATAGCCCGAAGCTTTAACTTATTCCTTATTACTATTACAAAGATATTGGTTCACAACACATGAGTTTCCTAAAACATAATACAACCATATATTTAGCATGACATCCCAAAACAAAATCACCAATGTATCCTTGGCACCTTATGCTTACTGGTCTCCTAAAAAACATTGCTTTAAAACATCAACAATAATGTTGGTGAGATCATAGGTTTGATAAATCATAATATGCAGGACCGCAAGACTTTCCCCGTGATAATGCAACACATGCAGACATCACAAAACCCGATTACATTTACCTAAGCTCATGACACTGAAGCTCAACAATCTTTCTTGAAATAATAATGTATGCAATTCCCTTGTCCCGATAGAGTGTCAATCCCGAAAACATCCTAAATCACAGCTAAAACGTTCATGTCCCTGAGATAGCTCGACACCCGAACTGGAGGTTGTTTTCCCCAAATAGATCCTATTCATAACATTCGCCGCTCAACAAAGTAATGTATTAACAACTACAAATCTATGCAATTGACAGTTCAAGATAAGGGGCTTGCAACTTTAGGTTTATCGCTACTTAGCAAACTGTAATCATACTTGCGTCCAATTTATAAAACAAACAATGTTTCCACCCCATAATTATAAATCATTGAAATCTTAAAAAAATGTGGGGCTATGAACTCACCTGATTGTCTGATAGATGCCAAATATCGCAGATAACGCGTCACGTAAAAAAGATCGAATGCAACCTAAATTCTCATAGGCGTAGAAGTAACCATGTACTTTGCTAAACAAACATCATATACAGGTCCTAAGTTTAGTCCACATCATACTATCGTTTCAGTCTACTCCATAATTAAGGAGGTCGTGTATTGAACGTATGATAGCTAGGACACTTTAAGTCGCAAATCCCGTCAACTCGTCGATAATAACGCCTTCCCACCGAAAAAGGGCCTCATTACGAAACTTCCCTATAACATAGTACTTGATAACCACATATAACTCTATATATTTTCAATTCACCAACTAATGTTTTTGGTAATATTGTGTTTTAATAAGTTAAACCGTTTATAGATTCCAGTTTAGTAAAACTAGCATAATACTTTCGCGTTTTAAAAAGCCCGATTTAACGTTTTCTATATGCCCCATCTTTTCGTATTAGGACGAGTTTATCATAATTTGACTTTTAAATTATATTTTGACCCTCTGGTGAACAGTAACTTTTACTGTTCACATCAGATGTAGTTTTATTATAAATCGTATTTGTTTTCAGTAAAAACCCGTAATGTCTATTTTATAGGTTTCGTTATAGGCGCCGTATAAACAGATTACTTTCAACAAGGACGTTCACGAGTTGGGGTGAGGTGGGCAAAGTGTGGTCTAGGAAGGATGTGTAAATGTAGTGGTATTATAAGAGAGAGAGATGAGCGCTTCTGTTTCAAGAATATAGATAAAAGCTGTTGTCTATGTAGATAAAAGATAGAGGACACTTACTTATCTGCGACATAGATTAGAGCTAGGAGTCATATGTGTGTGCTGCATCAATACTCAAGTCTACTGTGAGAAGAGGGGGGCCACCGGATTAATTCATAACTTGTTAGATATTAATTGAAAAAATAACGATTCTTACATTTTGTAATCCTAAATAATATGTATTATTTTGTTAAAAATTATCAAACTTGCTGTTTTGAATAATTTTTATAAACTCTGTTTAATTAACTATAACTCGTTTTAACGTAACTTTTCGTATTAAACCTTTGACAAGTTTCTTACCTTTTCGGAATCGTCGTGAAATGTATTATCTTATAAAAACATAAAATAAGTATATTTTTATAACACTTTTGGACAGAATGTTTAAATAACTTTCATAAGTCCATTTTTGACCTAGTTTTTATGTTTTACCACTTTATACTTTTTACATAATAATCATAAGTATACAAGTCTTCTCATCTTGTTATATCCTTATTTTAATGATCATATAACATTACTATAGGTCCATAATTAACCTTAACATGTCATTTGTATTTCTTTAACTTGAAACATATTATGAAACTTTTATAAACCCTAATTTGTAGTTAATCATTTTTACATCAAAATAACATGGTACAATATTTTCTCATCCATATTAACATGATATTAGTAATAACACAATATGTATATTAGTGTACAAAATGAGCATTGCAAGTAAAAACTTCATTTTCATAATAAAATCCTAAATGGTGATTCAAGCTATAAAGAATTAACATATGCATATTAATGATAAATGTAAGATCATAAAGAGTTTAAGATGACCTTATGATGTATGATGATGATGAGAAACAAAACTCAAACCCTTGTTTTAGACTAGAAAACCAAAGCTAGCAAGCTAAGAAAACCCTAAATAATAATAAACCCCAAATCTGAATTTTCTGACCTTCAACACTTGTAAATAATTAATCAAAGGCTTCAATACTTAGAGGTATCTAGATATGATTAGAGTGTATGTAAAAGGGTTATATAAATTTTTATGGATTAGTTGGGATGGCTTAGTGAGTCCGTGGCCATAGGAGAGAAAGAGAGAAAGAAAATGAAGTTGTTAAGTGTAAAGATTTATGACATTTCACTTATGAATGCAAGTCTATATATATAGAAACGGTGATTAGATATCTTAAGTAAGCTAAAGTTTGACTAGAAAAATCCAAGGGGGAGGGCATTATTGCCGTGGGATTCAAAGGAACACAAGGAGGGAAACAAGGAACTTAAATGTTTATGTTCTTATGTCTTTATGCCTCCTAAAAGAGACATCATCCCATGGAATTAAGGGATGATGTTTCTAGCTAGATTTTTTTTTGTTTAGGTTATATTACTTGTAATTATTGTGTAGTGAAAGTATAAAGAAAAGTAAAGTGTAGTTTTTTTTATATAAAAGTATACTTGTAAGGTCTTGGTTATTTTGTAAAGTATTTGTTATCTTGCATAAACATATGAGACGTGTATATATATATACATATGCCTAAAGTTTTATAAACTTTGATCATTGTATATAAACGTTGGTATTTGTTGAAGCGTAGAATTATTTTTGTGGTTCCGGGTATGCTTAATCAAATTTATCGCGAAACTATACACTTTACGTATCGATAAAAAAAATAAAATGAACAAAGACAAAATTATTCTAAAAATACATTACTTAACCCTTTGCTTGATGTAAGCATTTAATTGTTGATGCCCTTTATACATTGAACCTAATTTTAGCTTACGGATTTAGCTTTAACATATACGATTTAAAGCAAAACGCGTACAATACATAAGGTACTTTGGATTATCGACGTCGTCAATGACTTAAAACATAGGGTGTTATAGACTTCTCCCTTTAAACCGAGCCCTTGTCCTCATTCTTCACGATGCACAACTTGTCGACGTGTGATCTTGGTGAAGAGGTATGGATATTTCTTCTTGAAATGGTCATCACGTTCACACGTGAACTCAGGACCTCTCTGAGTTCCATCGAACCTTACTAATGGATCCGCTTCGCTCACTCGTTAACTCAGGCCCACTATTTCTACTGGTTCCTCAACAAAATGAAGCTTGTCATCAAGATGAAGTCCATCCAACGGAACGGCTAATGGTTCGTCGGCATGACACTTTTTCAGGTTGGACACATGGAATGTATTATGAACTCTGCTCAGCTCTTCAGGAAGCTCGAGCTTGTAAGCAACCTCTCCAACCTTTTCTAACACCTTGAAAGGTCCAACATACCTGGGGTTTAACTTCCCCCGTTTGCCAAAACGTACGACCCCTTTCCAAGGTGAAACTTTAAGCATAACTTTATCCCCGACTTGGAATTCCATCGGCTTACGCTTTAAATCGGCGTAACTCTTCTGTCGATCACGAGCGGCTTGCATCCTTTGCTTGATTTGGACGATTTTCTCAGTCGTCTCTTGAATTAGTTCTGGACCGAGGATTTGAGCTTCTCCAACTTCGGTCCAACAAACAGGTGAACGACACTTTCGACCATAAAGTGCTTCGAATGGTGCGGCCTTGATGCTAGCGTGATAGCTATTGTTATACGAGAACTCGACTAATGGCAAATGGTTAACCCAACCCTTTCCAAAATCGATCGCACAAGCACGCAACATATCCTCGAGAGTTTGAATGGTTCTCTCGCTTTGCCCGTCAGTTTGTGGGTGGTACGCAGTACTCATATCCAGGTTAGTACCCAAAGCATTCTGAAGTGACCTCCAGAAATTGGATGCGAACCTCGGGTCGCGATCACAAATGATTGAAACAGGTATTCCATGCCTCGTGACAACCTCCTTTAGGTATATTCTTGCAAGTTTATCCATAGGATCAGTCTCTCCCATAGTGATGTTGTCCCACTTCCATTCAGGTATCTTGGGTTGTACCAATAATCTTGATGGCCTTTGATGTTCAGCCTTGACCTTAGCACATGTCAAACACTTGCTAACATATGCCTTCATATTTGGACTCCAATATAGCTTCTTCATATCTTGGTACATCTTGTCAGAACCCGGATGAATAGAGTATTTTAACTTGTGGGACTCGTGCAT
>BQNB010082262.1:0-29380 GCA_026074375.1 Tanacetum coccineum | reverse complement strand
AGAGAATCAAAATAAACAACCTCATTTTGTGTTATAAAAAGAAAAAAAATTAGAACATCAAGTTCTAACATTATCTTTTCATAAAGATCAATATCTTAACCTCAAGTTATGGTTATTTTTATTTAAGAGGCTTCTTATGTGCTTTGATGATTCCCTCAAATGAATCAAGAAGTAAAAAAAAAATCATAACATCATGTTATAATTATATTTATTCATAATAAAACCTAAAGTTTTATTACAATGAATAGAGTTAAAATACAATAACCTCAAGTTATTGTATATCTTTTAAAGAACCTCAAGTTCTTTGTGATTTTTTTAGATGAATCACGATAATAACACAACCTCATGTTGTGGTGAAAAACATTATTAGAACCTCAAGTTCTAATATGATTCTTCCATAAGAATCAATATCACAACATCATGTTATACTTGAAAAATAATAATTAGAACCTCAAGTTTTTAATTTGATTCAATTAATAGAATCAATAACATAACCTCATGTTATGTCATAAAGAAAAAAAAGATAAAATCTCAAGTTTTATCATGATTCCTTATGGAGAATCAATGATGCCTTGTATTCTAGTAGATTCGGGAGAAATCTACTAAGTTTTAAAGATATAAAACGCAATGGTTGTCATCTTGAAACCATGACTCAAAATAAAATTGAGTATCTTTAAATTACATCTATTAAAAATGGAAAAAAAGTCCATAATGGAAAGAATGAAATGTCTATCTTATGAATTTTATTTTACATACATAAATCAGACAGAAATAACATAACCTCATGTTATGTTAAAGAGAAAAAAAAATATATAATTAGAACTTCAAGTTCTAATATGATTCTTTCAAGAATCAAGGTGTAGATCTCAAAATATTTACCTTTTGGCATGATCGTTTGGGTAATTCGGGTGATATTATGAGGAGGAGAATAATTGAGAGCTCAAATAGCCATCCACTAAAGGATCTCAAGATTATATTATCAAAAGATTTATCATGTGAAGCATGCTCTCTTGGAAAAATGATAACTAGGCCCCTCAATCAATAATCTTGAAAAAGAATCTCTTTCGTTTCTAGAAAGAATTAAAAGAGACATTTGTTGGCCAATTACTCCTCTGTATGAACCATTTTGATTCTAATAGAATCAATAACATAACCTCATGTTATGTTATAAAAAAAGATAACACTTTAAGTTTTATTATGATTCCCTCAAGAGAATCAAATAACACAACTTCGTATTATTTTTATATGTTTGTATAGAACCTCAAGTTCTATTATTAATCATGTCGATATAATTATTTAATCATTTACTTATTTGCTAAATTCATGATTTCGCATGTTTTCTACTTTGGATTTTAATTTGGCTATGATTATTTTTGCATACCTAATGTCTTGAAATATTTGCATGTTATTTGCTAATTTTACTCGTAATTTTATTAATCTATGTATTTACTGGCATGATAAACTTATGCATCTTCAACGAATATTGCATGTCGTTTATCTATACTTTCCGAATCAATTGTGTTTGTACTTGTATTTCTTTATAAATTGAAGTATTTTTATCATTTTTATTTTGGTTATTGAATTTGGTTATTGATTTTAAGAAAGAATAAATGAGGCGTAATGAACACTACTAATAACATATATCAAAACATCGTAATATAATCAAGATTAGATATGTTGCCTTAATGGAATGTGATGCATCTATTTATTTTTAGTTTAGATGTGTAGTATAGTATATTTTTACTATTTATCTAAAAATCTATGTTATATATGTGTTGCATGGAAATCAAAAGTATGTGTTTAATATACGTTGCATTTGTAATCATATTAATTTATTATTAAAATGTTAATGGCGTAAACCACAACGCTTTAAAATTACATAAATTTGAAATTGAATTTTTTTTTGTACGACTTGCATTTGTGGTGGTATTATCTCTTATTTAAGATTCGTAAATTGTTCTGTGGTGATTTATGAAAAAATAACTCCTTATATGGTGATTATATGCAATATTTTCTAAATGATTATTTGTATTTTTATGTGTTAAAATGTTAAATTTAAAGCTTTTAAATATTGTTTTTGATGTTCTTGACATATCAGGAAAAACCATCTTCCTTGGACTCTTCTTGCTGAGTTCCATCTAACTTTAAGGATAACCAATCAAAGCTGAAAATAAGGCCTCTTTACAAGAGTGTGCCCCAATAGTGGTATTCCCCCATCGTCTTTTTCATGATGATCTAATAAGGGAATACTTAACGATGAAAGATTCGTTAAATCTCGCTACAATTGTATGCACCTCAAGATGCATAAAAAAAGTATAAGCGAGTTCGGTCTCACAGTTTTTGTGTTAGATCTGAATTAAAAGATAATATCTAACGGTGAAAGATTGTTATATGTATGTCAAAATCTAAATGAAAGATTTGACCATCAAAAGTAATAAATTCTTGTAAATGCGAGCACATTTTTGCAATATTTAGTATTACCTCTGAATGATAACAAGAAAAGATGCGATGAGATGGTGAATGCCTCGAATATGCTCATATATTGAGAACGATGCTTTGATACGAGTTTCTTTAAAAAAGCAATGGGTATGCTTTAAGAAACACGATAAACCCGTTTACTAAATTTGCTCCATTCACTCAACTGAATGTGACTCAATAACGATGATCATGTAGATATCGTGATTATAGACGTGGTGAAATTAATTATTACCGTGTTAATTCAAAGAACTTGTTAGCAACCTCAAGTTGCAAGATTAAAGATGAGTAGATCAACATAAAGATCTTCATTCCCTCATGTGAATGTGATAATGTAATGATAAAGTTTTAAATATCATTTATCATGGTAAACGATATGGTCGAGGTATATGGAAATGACAAACCACTAATAAAACTACACTTGGCACAATTCTAGACAAAGAACCATTTCTAAATGTACACGTGTCATTTTCATATAACCTGTAAGCCTTACGAAAATTAAAAAGAAGGAACCCTACGTTTCTGTAACTACTTCGGGAATCCTAACTGAAAATCAAGATCACCAAAATTGAGGAAACAGAATACTAAGAAATATTAAAGAAAATAATGGATTGTCGTCTATGTAATAATCACCATCTTTGCAGATGGACGGCAAGTAAAGTTAACATAGGCACATCTACAATAGTGGACCAATCGTTAACGGTATAATATTTGTTTCTTTAATTGCTTAATAATTATGTGTTAGTGTGGTGTGCATAGTAAGTGTTTGATGAAATGCATAAATGAATAGGATATATAAAATGTTCAATGTTCCTCTACAGTTGGTATTTCATAAATATGTTAGTAGGAAGTAGGAACTGATATGAATCATAGTTATTGGAAGAAAAAAACATAAACAATGTGTGTTTTGGGATGATTATAAGTTTGTGTTTTAGGATTTTACTTGTGGAAAAATTATGAAAGCATGGAGATGATAGTGAGATTGGGTTATTGTTGTAGGAAACCTTTGCTACGGATAAAAGTATTGAAGTTTGGTCTAGACTCCCTCTTTCATTGTCTTTGGCACTTTAGTGAGCCCTCTTTATAAATATACTCAATTTAGGCATGAAACGATGTAGTTTCATATGCTGGACACTGGTTTCTTTTTTGAGCTAATCAATTCCGACCCAGTCCGCTTTTTTTCTTTTATATAGCCATGTGCCATTGATAACAAAGCTTCCCAAACCATCTTCATCCAACCGGCCTCCCACCAAATCCTCATTCCACACATAAAAATTGTTCACCAGTGTCAGTGGTTCATCAAGAGGAAATAAATTGGATGTAAGTTAACCAACCTACCTTATGACATCTTCTAATTTATTATCTGGGTTTTTGTACAGGTTTTATGGGTTCATTTAGTTTTTGGTTTGAAATTGAGGGATTTAGTTATTACTGAAATTGGGTTAGTCTTAAATCAGTTTGGAAAAAAACAATAATAATTTGCAGGTTTTTTTTAGTAAATTTATATTGTGTAATAAGTTTTGTGTTAATGGAAACTACATGTTGGGATAGTTAGTTTGCAGGGTGCGAGTTTTTACATTAGAGAACCGAGTTATGGTCACGAAACAATGGAAGAAGAAAGGCCTGATCAGGTTGGGACGATGTTTTATTTAGGTTATGATATTAGTTCTTACGGTGAAGCCACAGTGAGTTATGTGAACTTTGATCAACACAAAAAGGCATTCCTTAAACATCAAAATTGAATCCTGCTGAATATTAGCTTTTGTTCAGATCTTTTGCGGAGAATGGTAGGGAACAAGCAAGTGCTAACGAGTGTGTAGCGCCACCGAATTCCACCATCCAAATAACACTGGAGTTGTTTTCGAAGAAAGTTTTTAATGAGGGTGAAGGATATGCCATAATGATGGTGCAATTGTTCAAGGTTTCTTTCTTTGTTATTCTTTATTCGTATTTTGTAGAGGTGGCATATTGGATACCCCAACCTTCGATCATTTACTTTTGGATCCATGTCATGAGTAAAATGTCGAAAATGGTTTAAAATCGTCCTTAGACTTGAGATACAAGCAAGTTCTGTATGTGTGGATATCACTTTGTGATTATAGCCAAACACTGTCCTGAAACAAGGTAGTTATAAAAGCTATTTTTCGGAGTGTATGTGAAGCAGCATCCACAACACTTGTAGTCAATAAAGGATTTTTTCCTCCACTTGATATGTGCAGAAAGATACCATTGGGCCCTCTCCAGATTTAATCAGATAAATGAATGGCCGTTCCCAAAGGGTAATGCAAGATGATTCTTGATTACATTTGGTATATCTGAATTATTTCTATAACGAGAAACATAATGTTAAACTATATGGAATGACTTAGGATCCATATCCATGGTTTAACGGTATCTGTAACAAAGGGATGATTATATAAAGCAAGAAACTTATAACCATTAAGTAGCTGAGATGATTTTTGAAACTCTTATCTCTTAATATTCCTAATGTAAAAATAATTATGTGGGTTGCTAGACTTTGCCAATTATAGGTATAAGTGTTAGGTGCTGTTGGATTATGGTAGTCGGCTGGCATTTGTACATTACGAATATGTGAGCCTATTGGGGGCACACACGTTAATACACGGAGAATGCGTTTAATACTTCACAAATATAAACCGAGGGACTAAATTGGACAAAACCCGAACTCCAAGGGGGACACCAAAGTGGTCGGGCCCTATGGGAGGTTCTAGATGGGTTTTGTGTTCAATTAACATTTAAGGAGGCCCATGAAGGTTTTCTAGAATTAGGGTTTGGGTGCCTATATAAACACCCATAACCTACCTCATAATTTGCTCATCCTAAAACCTTTCCTCCTCCCTCCCTCACCGAAATCGCCTGGCCCCTCTCTAGGGTTGTTAAGGGTTTCGGTTCTACACCTCAACTGAATTCGGTTGAACCCCAATTTGGATTTTCGGGTTCTTTAATTCGGTTTAAGGATTTTCGGTTAATTAGGGTTTATTATAAACCTTAATCCGGTTTAATTGGTTCAAGATCACAAAGGTTTGTTTGATTAGGGTTTTGATCCAAGAAGGTACAATTGTTGCTTTGTTCGTGAAGTTAAGTCTAGACAACTTAACGTGTTCGGTTGACGTGATTGTGTGAGCAACCGTAGAGGTGATTGTTTTAATCACTTATTTATTTTCAAGATCGAATTGCTGAGAGGTACGCTTTCTATTTACTTTTCATGTACGTGTTAACCATATGCTATTACTAGATCCAATCCGCTGCGTACTCGTAGTTACTTGGTTACCTAGATGTTAAATCCCAACAGTGGCATCACGAGCCAACTCGTTTTAGCTTTATGGGTTACACGTTTTGTTTTAATTATACGCCTAGTCTACATGCCTATTATTAAAACATAAGCTATGATCTGCTGCGTTTTATATTTTATTCATGTTTTACTAGTAAAATATGACAATGATATGCAATTCCTTGCCATAACTGAATAAAATATGTAGATCTTGATCTTGAAAATCTATTAAAAGTTAATATAGGTTAAAAAGGAAAATTAAAATTGTTAATTTAGCTTGTATGCCTCCTTTTTTAATTTTTGTCTATTCCGGCTATAAGACCCACTCAATCACAATATGTGGTGAATGGGGCCGTTTAATATTCTGCAACAACACAGTTAGGCTTTTCTACCCTTTTGGCATTGAGAGCTTGATTTCAGTCCCCTTAATAGTGATACCCGACTTATGTAGGCGCTGGTAGTCATAGCTCTAGTTCTACCCTGTTTTTTTAGAGTCTGGATATGCATATGCTCGAGTAAATGTATATCGTCTAGTAACTTTCTAGGCTTTCCTGTTTAATATATCGACTCTTTTCACAGATACACATATTTATTATTTATTGTGTAACCAGGTGTGCTAATGGTGAATAGCTTTGTAAAAGATTCATCATGCTCAATCTTCCATACACCACAAACTGATATTTCGACCTCTATATTGCGCACAAACAGAACGAGAGACTCCCTTAGCTTAGATATGAAGAGCCTTACATAAAATGTGTTATGTGGTATGAAGCTATGCGGTATGTCTACGATTCTTTTTTCTGTAAAAAACAAATCAATTGTCATGATCATATACTTTGTGCAATCAAACCATCTGTAGGAGGAACTTTAAACTAAGAGGGCCATGAATTATATAATAATGATAACATGAATATATTGTCTTTAATATGGCAGAATTAGAGCAGCCAAGACTTAGAAATTGTAATACATAAAACTGAAACTTCTTGTTTTGGAATTAAAGTGAAAACCTGAAGTGGTGCTCCATTATTTTATATGATAATCACTTTCAAAACACTATGTCAAATAACTTGTGTGTTTCTTACATGAATTTTGGTTCAGGTGACACTGCATAAATATATAATCATCTAAAGAATGAAGGAAATCGAGAAATCTCGCACATCAGTTGATTCTTGTCCAACTTTCCAATATGTAAATTTGTTTCCTGATTCTAGATATGTTTATTTGATAACAGATTCTGTCAAAGAAATGAGTTATCATACAAAAAAGTTTGTACATCTCAGTTAAAAAAGTTACTACATCACAATGTATTTTGTTAGTGCATTACAGTTAAAAAAGTTAGTACATCTCAGTTAAAAAAGTTACTGCATTACGATGTATTTTGTTAGTGCATTACAATTAAAATGCTAGCATCACACTTAAAATGCTAGCATCACATTGTATATTTTACTGTATTAAATTGTATATTTTACTGCATCAAATTATAAATTTTACTGCATTACTATGTAAATTTTACTGCATCACAGTGTTAAATTTACTGCATTAAATTGTATATTTTACTTTATCATATTGTAAATTTTACTGCATTAAATTATATATTTTACTGCATCATAATGTATTTTGTTAGCGCATTACAGTTAAAAAAGTTACTGCATCACAATGTATTTTGTTAGTGCATTAGAGTTAAAAAAAAGTTAGTACATCTCAGTTAAAAAAGTTATCGCATCATAATGTATTTTGTTAGTGCATTACAGTTAAAAAAGTTAGTACATCTCAGTTAAAAAAGTTACTGCATCACAATGTATTTTGTTAGTGCATTACAGTAAAAAAGTTAGTAATGATTTAATATCTACAAAGTACTTATTTCAAAAAAAAATAATAAACTAATACATAAATCATGTTGCTTTAAGAGTAGATCCTCTCATCCCATCTTTCTATGGCTCAAATCGTTGCTTGCTTTTCTTCGGTGAGCATGAGATGAGAACTTGTCCATTTACCAAATAGGTGTTTCCACTTTTCAACCAACCGATCATTATCACCTAAAGAAAAAAAACTAAAAAAGTAAGAATCTAATACTACATAAAGTGAAATAAAAATTTATACTGTGATGCACCAAATATTTACACTGCGATGCACCAAATAAAAATTGACACCCTGCTAGTACTTGAATGTTCCGTTTAAATATTTGTAAAATTCAATGTTATAAATCTACTGCATCACAATATATAAATCTAGTGCATCACAATGTTATCTATTGCATCAGAATGAATAATCTACTTCATCACAATATATCATAATGTATTTTGTTAGTGCATTACAGTAAAAAAGTTAGTAATGATTTAATATCTACAAAGTACTTATTTCAAAAAAAAACTAATACATAAATCATGTTGCTTTAAGAGTAGATCCTCTCATCCCATCTTTCTATGGCTCAAATCGTTGCTTGCTTTTCTTCGGTGAGCATGAGATGAGAACTTGTCCATTTACCAAATAGGTGTTTCCACTTTTCAACCAACCGATCATTATCACCTAAAGAAAAAAAACTAAAAAAGTAAGAATCTAATACTACATAAAGTGAAATAAAAATTTATACTGTGATGCACCAAATATTTACACTGCGATGCACCAAATAAAAATTGACACCCTGCTAGTACTTGAATGTTCCGTTTAAATATTTGTAAAATTCAATGTTATAAATCTACTGCATCACAATATATAAATCTAGTGCATCACAATGTTATCTATTGCATCAGAATGAATAATCTACTTCATCACAATATATCATAATGTATTTTGTTAGTGCATTACAGTGAAAAAAGTTAGTACATCTCAGTTAAAAAATTTACTGCATCACAATGTATTTTGTTAGTGCATTACAGTTAAAAAGTTAGTACATCTCAGTTAAAAAGTTACTGCATCATAATGTATTTTGTTAGTGCATTACAGTAAAAACGTTAGTACATCTCAGTTAAAAAAGTTACTGCATCACAATGTATTTTGTTAGTGCATTACAATTAAAAAAAGTTAGTACATCTCAGTTAAAAAAGTTACTGCATCACAATGTATTTTGTTAGTGCATTACAGTAAAAAAGTTAGTACATCTCAGTTAAAAAGTTACTGCATCACAATGTATTTTGTTAGTGCATTACAGTAAAAAAAGTTAGTACATCTCAGTTAAAAAAGTTACTGCATCACAATGTATTTTGTTAGTGCATTACAGTTAAAAAGTTAATACATCTCAGTTAAAAAAGTTTCTGCATCACATTGTATTTTGTGAATGCGTTAGTGTTAATTAAGTTAGTACATCTCACTTAAAAAGTTAGTACATCTCAGTTAAAAATCTATTTTGTGAGTGAATAATGGAACCAATCGGATCAGCCACGGCCCAGATTCTAACACCTGTTCCATACCTTCCCTTGATGAGAATTGAAAGAAAAAGAACCCGTTTTGTAATTTAACGCGTTTAAGACCAAATTTGGCCCAAGTATTTTTAACATAATTCTCCACCAGATGGTATGCAAGTCTTTTCCCAATGAAATATCCGTATAAGGTATTAGCAAAATTGGTACCAACTTTTTCAACAGCCTCTAAAGGAATTACTAATGCCACACCTTCAACGGACTCGCTGTTGTGAAGTTCAGAGATTTTAACCATCTTTTGAGCAAGTTTGTTGTTTACATTCTGGTTTATAGTTCCCTTCAGCAAGCCTGCAAACGAACCCGGCAACCCAACAAAAGAATTCAGCTTCCCATCGTTATTAGAATACACCGGTTTTGCATGGGACAAAACCTGAACTCCTTCATCATTCTCAGTACTATTTATGCACTCACCATCAGCTTCATCAGATGCATTAGCAGTAAAACCAGCTGCAATATCAGACTTTGTAACGGCTACAGCATACCTAATGCATGTTTCTGCTGCATCAGCATGTATACCACCTTTATTAGACTTTTTAACACTTTGTTACTTCCGTTTATAAGGATAGATTTTAAAGTTCTTCATCCCGCATCAACAAGACCATCGTCTACCCCATCAGTTACCCTTTTCTCGCCGTGAACCATCTCGGAATCAGGTCCATCATTTCCATCATTCGGTGTATCAAATTGAACGCATCTTACTGCCTTCCTTTGATTACCATTTTCCTACACATTTCCCATCAATATTCTTTATCTTAGCAGCTAATCCACTTAACAAGGACCCCGATGTATCCTTTTCATCCAACAGTGAATCATTCATACCTCTGGATCCGTCATCTTTTTTCTTAACCTTAGAATTACTAGTTAAAACCCCCCTCTCCATTAGTAAACAAAACCCACTACCAGACACCTCCTAGATCACACACAAATTAGGATCAAATGATATAACCCATGACCGAGATCAAACGTACACAGCAATAACAAATATCAAAAAATGAAGCCCAGACCAATAACCAGATGCACCAACTAAAAGTGCAGCAACAATGGAGATAAACCAAACACGCGACAAACCCACACACTAAAAACCCAATGGACTACCAGCACGTTCACGATTCAGGATAAAACTCAATGATAATAACCCAATCCCAGACTAGATCAATTATTGTAGAAGATTAATCCGATGAGTGTTGTGTATAGGTTTAACAACCACGCCACAAACCCAAACTGAAAGAACCTAAAGTAAGAATTGAAACACGACCAGATTCTATCTCAAACTCTAGTATATATTGTGGAAGTTGAGTGGTCTTGCCACATCCAGTCTCTCCAGAAATGATAATCACCTATCGTTACAAAGTAATTCTATAAACAAGTATCATATATTTATGGATACATAAACCCATGATCTCTTCCTAGTCTGAAAATAAAACCAACACTTATTTAATAACTGATACATAAATTTAATTTTCAGATTATATAGTCTCAAGAAAGTATGATCCTGTAGAGAAACCTGATACTGAGCAATTGCTTGGAGCAGCCTTTCCTTCTCTCTGAATGCAGGCAGAGACATACGTCCCTGCAGCATCTTCTTGCCTTCTGGTGATTCCTGCAGATACATCAGACAAATCCTTTAGAAATAAAGTCAACGCAGAAGACTATAAGCTACATATCTCAACAATAAAGATGTGATGACCAGAAACTAGTCACACACCAATATTTTTTGAGTGTATTTGTACATTAGTGACTCTTAATGCAACAACTTATTTTAACCATACAATACACAGGAACAAGTTACCATAAACATTGACCTGCAAGAATTATATACTTCACTATTTCCATATTGCTTCAATCTTTAGTTGTGGGCATTAAAGATAAAAAAATTATTAAATGTTTATATGATATCAAAATTGAGTGATTTTGACATATCCAGACTTGTAGGAATGTTAATCATTCACAGTGCAGTAAAGATTGACAAGTATAGAGGGAAAAAACTAAGCGGCAAGTGCAGAACAACACCAACGTAAGATTTAAAAGCTCGTCCTGCTTTTATAATGTTAGACAGGGACCTATTTATAGTAAATATAATCAAGGATCTTTTATTTTATTGGTGTTTATTAAAGAGGTTAGTATTCAAATAGCTATCCATACCAGTGTGTTAGTGCTTACTACTGCTCCTTTTAGTATCATTTGTTGATAGCAAAGGTTTGTCGCCTCAGTGTTGTTTAGAAATTAGTGTGTGCCAAGACCTTTCTGCTTATAAATTGGTTAACAATAACTGCATTATAAATACAAACACCTTTTTTGATGTCAATAACCCAACGCGTGACCTAATCAAACCATGTAAGCCACAAATAAATTCCTACTGCATCAATGTTTTAAACCAACTGCATTATGCATAGAAATACACATACCAACACTTTTCCACATGTCAAACACTCTATAGGTGACCAGGTCGAATCTTATAAGGCACAAATAAAAACCTAATGCATCATTGTTATATGCCAACTGCATTATAAAAACAAATACACATACACACCTTTTGACATGTAAAACACCATATGTGCAACCTAATCAAACCTTATATTCAATAAATAACCACCTGTTGCATCGTTATTATACTCTAATAGACCTTTTCTAATTGAATTATATTCAGATTATTGTTGACGGCAAGATTTGTAGTTTTTGTGAGTTAGTTTCACAAAATTTCATTATACATTCAAATAAAACTATAGCATCAGAATTATAATAACCTACTACCTCAATAATTCTATTACCTTTTCTAATTGAACTAAATAAATAAAACACGATGTCGATTCATCTTAATCGATCGATTTTAGAGTTATGGATCAACTTACATGGAGGTTTATACCGATGTCGATTCGTCTTCATCGATCGATTTAATGCAGAAACGATTTAACATAATTAGTGTGTGTAATTATTGTGTGAAACTAGTGTGTGAAATTAGAGTGAAACGTGTGTGAAATTTGGTGGAAAATGATAGAAGAGGAACCTGGGTTTTCTTCAGATGGGGGAAAATGGTTCGTCGGTGTATTTGGTAGATTCTGTTAGTTTCTTATTTGACCTTCAAGTTCGCAGTATTTACAAAAATGCCACTCCGCATTTTTGATCTTGCAAATCTAATTCTACGGTGGAGATGCCTTCCTAGGCTTTTTATTTTAAGGGGGCTTCTCATTATATCCCATCTCTCTCTACATATATATATATATATATACATATATATATATATATACATATATATATATATATATGTATATATATGTGTATATATATAAGCTCCGGTTCCGTTGAGAAGGTTTTTATTTTGAAAAGATTGAGAAATCTACGTTTGAGCAAATTGATTCATAGTTTTTTATTCGATTCACAAGTAATCTCATTTAATAGTGAATCAAAGCTATAAATCACAAATTTGATTCACAAATCATTGCTAAAATCGAGTTTGGTTAATGTTTAACTTAAATTTGTATAGAAGATTCAAGTATTTCACTTATTTTGCAAATACGAGGAGATTTTTTCTAACATTGTTCGATTTTTTTTACCACATTTTCAATGATATCAAATTTTTTTTTAATAAAAAATAAAATAAAAAAAAGATGAGTTTTAACGCTTGAAAAACTGGATATCAAAGTTTAAAAAATCTATCATTTTTAAAACACCTTCTCAATTCTTATCTAGATAAAAACCATTCTCAATCGATCCGGAGTCTATATAGATATTATTTTTATGTTTATATATATTGTGTGAGAGATGTATATATATAAATATATACATTTATATATGTATTTTTTGTATATATATATATATATATGTATATATATTTATATATTGTATATATATATATATATATATATATATATATATATATATATATATATTTGTTATCTATATATGGTCCAGTATATATGTATATTTATGTATGTATATATGTATATTTATGTATGTATATATGTATATTATTATATGTGTATTATAATATATGTATATATATATATATATATATATATATATATATATATATTACTATTACGTATATACAATCATATACTAAAATCTCCAAGTGCAACGCAAAACATTTCATCTTTACACACTTAACAATATTACCACATTTTCCATAAAGTTTCCATTTTTAGAAAGTTACCGAAAGTAAGGATAATATAATCCGAACTTCATATTTCGTCATCAATTAACTAAAATTATGAACCCTTTGCTTATTATAGACTCATTCAAAAGTTTACGCAAGTTTGACTTTTAAAAGTCAAACTTCGCAGTTGACTTTTTACCACAAAAATACCCAAACTTGACTTGGCCGTAAAACGTTCGTTTTTAGGAGTTACAAGGCCCACCTTATATCAAAACGAACCTTAGAACAACCTTTATCATATTCAAAAGCCTAAATTATATTTCAAAATTTTCTCGACTCGCTACGGTCAAGTCAAACTTTCTGGTCAAGCATGGTCAACCCAAAACCCATAAAAATGATATTTTTGACATAATTCAACTATCAAAATACGCTTAACTAGTCTATATAATTATACCAAAACCATCAAACTTTAGTCAATAACAAAACACGCTTTTAATATTTTCCGCACTTCAATTATCTAGCAATAATCATATACATGCAATAACCACAATTAAATCACTACAAAATATAACTAGGATACTCACAAAGCAATAACAAAACTCGATTTTGTTTCCCCCGTTGGTTAGACCGTACGGACGAGACCCAAACCAAACAAATCGAACCCTTTTTCAATTAAACCTCTTGCTAATAACAACAATCTAACCACTTTGAACACACCCTTTCACTCGAAATCACTAGAACTTGACCCAAAATCTAACTTCTTCAAAACTTAATGCATGTGAGGTTTCTATAGTGGGATTTGTAGCTCTTGAAACAAGGATTAAGATGGTATAATTTGATTTAATTGCATGTCGGAAAATAAGCCAGAAAAGTGTGTGTTTGTGTGGTGTCCGGTCGAAGAGAGGGAGGGAGGACAAGGATGAGTATTTTTTTTGTATGTATATGTATATGTGTGTGTGTTGTATATATATAATATACTATATATATATATTTTATATATGATGTATGTATATATATATATGATGTATGTTAATGTATAATATATAATATGTATATGTATAGTAGTAAGTATATGTATATATATAGAGCTAATCTCCGTTTTCTTCACTGTGAGAAGGTTTTTATTTTGAAAAGATTGAGAAATCTACGTTTGAGCAAATTGATTCATAGTTTTTTATTCGATTCACAAGTAATCTCATTTAATAGTGAATCAAAGCTATAAATCACAAATTTGATTCACAAATCATTGCTAAAATCGAGTTTATAGTAATGATTCCCTTAAATTAACTATAGACAGATGTTCAAGTATTTTACTATAGTGGCAAAAATCGAGAGATTTTTTAACATTGATTCGAATTTTTTTTACACATACTTCAATTATGAATCCAACATTAAAATTGAGTCTTAAGCCGCTTAGAAAAACTTGAATCAAAGTTAAATTCTATCATTTTTAAAACCTCCTCAATCATTCTCAAAATAAAACCATTCTCATTCGATCCGATTCTATATATTATAGTATATATACTCTAATATATATATATATATATTATATCAAATTACTTATTAGACGTATATACAAATCATAGACTAAAATCTCCAAGTGGCACTACGCAAAACAGTTCATCTTTACACACTTAACCAATATTACCACATTTTCCATAAAGTCTTTCTTCCCATATTAGAAAGTTACCAGTAAGTAAGGATCAATATAATTCCGAACCTATCATATTTCGTCATCAATTAATCTAAAATTATGACCCTTTGCTTATTATATGACTCATCAAAGTTTACGCAAGTTTGACTTTAAAAGTCAAACCTCCAGTTGACTTTTTAACCACAAAAATACACAACTATGACTTGGCCGTAACAACGTTCGTTTTTAGGAGTACAAGGCCCCACCCTGATATACTAAAACGAACCTTAGAACAACCTTTATCATATTCAAAAGCCTAAATTATATTTCAAAATTTTCGCGGCACTACGCACGGTCATGGTCCAAACTTTCTGGTCAAACATGGTCTACGCCCAATATCCCATAAAAACACGATATTTTTCGACATAATTCAACTATCAAAATACGCTTAACTAGTCTATATAATTATACCAAAACCATCAAACCTTAGTCAATAACAAAACACGCTTTTTAATATTTTCGCGCACTTCAATCATCTAGCAATAATCTATTACTGCATAAACAAATTAAATCACTACAAAATATAACTAGGATACTCACAAAGCAATAACAAAACTCAATTTTGTTTCCCCCGTTGGTTAGACCGTACGGACGAGACCCAAACCAAACAAACCGAACCCTTTTTCAATTAAACCTCTTGCTAATAACAACAATCTAACCACTTTGAACACACCATTTCACTCGAAATCACTAGAACTTGACCCAAAATCTAACTTCTTCAAAACTTAATGCATGTGAGGTTTCTATAGTGGGATTTGTAGCTCTTGAAACAAGGATTAAGATGGTATAATTTGATTTAATTGCATGTCAGAAAATAAGCCAGAAAAGTATGTGTTTGTGTGGTGTCCGGTCGAAGAGAGGGAGGGAGGACAAGGATGAGTATTTTTTTTGTAAAAGTGTTAAGTGTGTGTATGTGTGTGTGTGATGTTATTTATAGGAAGAAACTTTAGAAACTTGGCAAAAATAGTCCCTCCATCCTTAATCTCTTTTAAAGTTAATACAAAGCTTCATTTCTTTTATGTAAAATTGGCCAAAGATTCGGGTCACACCACGTTTAATAATATTTGAAATCCGTCCCACCAATTTTATTTTAAAACGTTTAATAATCGTTAAACCTCGTAAGACATGACCAATAAACACGGTTTTTACAAAAACTCAGGGAAATGTCGTAAACTACAGAAATAACATATTTACGCTCTTGGAGCAACAAAATACATTTTTCTGACTTTCTTAGACACGAAAAACAAATAGAAACTTAATCACGGATTGAAATTACCTTATAAAAGGAAATTCTCATCAAACCTTATATAGCGTAAACGACTATAATTATTTACGTAGAAAAAATAATTATCTTAGCTCGAGATAGACGTTGACCTAAAACTCGGGTTGTTACATTCTCCCCTCCTTTAGGGAGCGCCATCCCGGTGCTCAGCTCGACTTATCTGCTTTCCTCGCTTCGTCCTTACTTATAAAACTTCAAAACCTCTAACATCGTGGTTTTCAAAGAAGCAAACCGCTCTTGCCAT
The DNA here is from genome assembly GCA_026074375.1 of Tanacetum coccineum. Taxonomy (NCBI): domain Eukaryota; kingdom Viridiplantae; phylum Streptophyta; class Magnoliopsida; order Asterales; family Asteraceae; genus Tanacetum; species Tanacetum coccineum. The sequence goes on along the minus strand of BQNB010082262.1, from coordinate 12,885 downwards.
CTCCACAACCGAAGCGGAATACGTAAGCGTCAGAAAGGCATGTCAACAAGCTCTATGGAGAAGATCAAATTGTGGCTTAAAATGTTACAACTGTTGTTATTGCTTACTACTAAACGAATTAGTAACAGATTCGTGACAGAAAAAGTGTCGCTAAAAAGTGTCGTCTGGATACTTAAAAAAAGGTATTCTTAAACAGTGGTTATTTGTTTTGTACTGCTCATTGGTGGTTAGTACTGCCACGAGACACAGTACTGCTGGTGATCGTAAATATTGGTGCTTTACTGACACTAAAAAGTGTCTCAAAATGTATGGGAGGAAGGAGAACTTTATACTGCCAATACAAGTTAGTACTGCTCGTTCAAGGAAAGTTAATGCTGCTAGTTACATGAATTTATGCTGCCAACGATTTGTTCATACTACTCATGCTTGTTAATACTACCTTTATACGATAATACTGTTAAGGCTGCTATTGGTACAATACTACTGCTCGAATCATGTTTATGCTGCTAGCAATGAAGAATATTAGTACTGCTTGGGTATATTGGTTAGTACTGCTTGACGAGAAGAATTAGTACTGCTCATATTGTCTTAATACTGTTGGCAACAAGAACTTAGTACTGCTAGCTTTATACTTAGTACTGCTTATGAGTACTTAATACTGTTCTTGTTATATTAGTACTGCCAGAAGTTTTTGTTAGTACTGCTGCGTGAATAATTAGTATTGCTGGCAATGAAAGTTTGTACTGCTAGCTTTGACAGATATCGAATGACACACACATGGTTTGAATCTCGCATTGAACAAGATGCTTCATTTAAGGGGAAGCTAACAGATTGATTTTGGTTTAAATGTTCTTAAAGATTTAAAGGCTTATATTTCTTGGATTAATTGATTACAAAGAAGGTTGTTTATTGCCTATTTGAAGTTGAAGTGGAGTTTTTCGGACGCGTGTTCTTATCATATCTTAAAGTGGGTGTTACACTTTAAAGGTAACTTATTCGTGCTTAAAAACGATGTGATGAAGACTTGACAAATCTAGCAAAGGTGTGTGATCTAACTTATGGTGCTCAATGCTCACATTTGCTATCACTTGGTATGTGTCTCATAGAAGATGAGGATTTTTGTGAAGAGGTTGCGATCTACTTATATTTCACATATTTATTTATAAGTTCAAAGTCACGTGGATAGTACAAGATATAAGACACAAGTTTAGGTTATTCTACTTCTACATCAAGTTTGTTATACTTAGTTTTTTTCATCAGTGATCATTACATAGAGCCTACAGAATTAAATATTCAAGAAATGGTTAACATATGGGTTTCAAGGGAAGCTTATTGTTAAAATGTTTAACCATTTATATGCACTACATGAGGTAAAGGTTTTTACTACTGCTAGTCATTATTACTACTGTTAGTTTAAGTTTCTACTGCTCAAGTTCATTTATCTTAAGGCGCGCCATAGAGGGTAATTTGAGTTGTTGGAAGGCTAGATTAGAAGTGTGATAGTGGTTTGTGGTTGTCGAAATCAAAGTTGCATATTTTAGTCTCCTATTTGATTATGACAAAAAGGGGAAGAAGATTTACAAAGAAGATGTGCAACTTACAGATCCTTGGTGGAATTGCATAGATCTTTATTCTTTCATATATATATTAGCTTCAGGGGAAGTTTGTGCTTATATGGTTTTGTCATTATCAACTAGGGGAAGATTGTTGGGAATTATATTTGAGTTGATAAGACAAAACATATGAAAGATGAAGGACTTAAAAGACAAAGGAGGAATTCTTCAAATGATGATAAGATTTCAGAAGATCTCCTTAAAGAAGGAAACAAGATCAACATTGATGACTTGCTTAAAAGGATAAAGACAAGTTATTAATGCTATTAATTGTTGATAGGTATATTATAGAGATATAGGTCGTATTGTTTTCTGTTGTTCGTCGAAGAATATGTTAACACAGTAATAAGATTGTGTGTGTGTGTTCTAGGGTAAAGTTCTCTAAGGAGACGCCTAGGTTTGTGGGGTTTAGCCTCAAGGATCCTTGATTCCTTTTGTTATAGTTTGTTAAACACGTTCTACCATTGATCAAGGTAGAATTAGGGCTTGTAGTAGTCATTGTAGAGAAGATAATGATGAAAAACCTTATTGAATAACTTTGTTCATTATGCTATTTCCGTATATGTGCCATATCTTCTATGTTCTTTTGTTATAATCACTAGATTTAATTGTTGTTTCTAAACATCTATTTTTTTTCATGATTTTGGCTTTGGTGAGATCATTGTGAACATGTTCATCTCATCAAAGCTTCGAAAACGCAATGGCTTATCCTTTTCTTTTTGACTATAAGGCGACTAGCACTCAACCAGTATTTTTTCCAGGTTGATACTGATTTCACAATCATCACTCTCAACAACTCAAGCCATATCGTGTCTTAAGTTTCAACCCTTTCTGATTCAAGTAATATTTTGTAGGATCGTTGTGATCAGGTGGTGTACAAACCACACATTACGTTCATACTAATAATGTATCCATATATCCAAGATGCGGGCGAATTACAACGGCTCCAACTCATATCGTGAAGTTGTGTTAAATCTCTTCATGGATTTGTAATTGTCTAAAAGCTTACGCTATCACCTTTCTCTCTTGCATCAATCACGCTCCATATCCTTTAAGGTGAAGCACGTCACAATACTCTCGAAATCTTACGTTCCCATCAGGAAACACTAAGATCGGTGCACTACACAACTTATGCTTCAAGGTTCCACTATGTACCCCGACAATCACAAAGAATATTCATGCCTTTACCGTCGTTTGCGTCGTTGTCGGGGGGGGGGGGGGAGGGTTGGGGGGGGGGGGGGGGGGGGGGGGGGGGGGTGGGGGTGTGGGGGTGGGGGGGTGGGACGGGGGGGGGGGGGGGGGGGCGGTGCAGCCCAACTCTTAATGGCTTCTATCTTGGCAGGATCAACATGAACACCACTATGATCAATCACATGACCCAAAAATTGTATCGAATCTAGCAAAAAATCACACTTTAAAAACTTGGCGTACAATATTTCTTTTTTAAGCAGCTCCAAAATAATATTCAAAAGCTTTCCGTGCTCTTCTTTGTCCTTGGAATAAGCCAAAATATCATCGATGAACACTATGACAAACTTATCCAGATATGGCTTGCATACGAGGTTCATCAAGTCCATAAACACAGCAGGCGCATTAGTCAATTCAAAGTGACCATACAGAGTTCTAAATGCAGTAATTGGAATGTCTTCTTCTTTAATGCATAACTGGTGATATCCTGATCGCAGATCGATCTTAGAATACACGCTCGAACCTTGCAGTTGGTCAAATAAATCGTCAATTCTCGGAAGAGGATAACGATTCTTGACAGTCAACTTGTTCAACTCGTGATAATCTATACACATTCTAAAAGATCCATCTTTCTTTTTCACAAACAAAACTGGTGCTCCCCACGGTGATGAACTCGGACGAATAAATCCTTTCTCCAGCAGCTCTTGCAATTGTACCGACAACTCTCTCATCTCAGACGGTGCCAATCTATACGGTGCACGTGCAACAGGTGCAGCCCCCGGTACTAGATCAATTCAAAATTCTACTTGCCTCGGCGGTGGTAGTCCTGGCAACTCCTCAGGAAACACCTCAGGAAAATCACGAATTACAGGCACGTCTTCCAATCGTTTCTCCTTCGACTTGTTTTCCGTCACATGTGCCAAAAACAAATGACAACCTCGCTCGACGTACTTACGGGCCTTGATACAAGATATGACCTTTAATCGAGACATACCCTTGTCGCTTTCGACTATCAACATCTTGTTCCCATACGGTATACGAACAACTTTCTCGCCACAGACGATCACGGCATCGTGCTTGACAAGCCAATCCATACCGATGATGACGTCAAACGTACCAAGCTCAATCGGCATAAGATCGATTTCAAAAACATGGTTCACTAAATTCAAAGTGCAACCTTTCAAAACAGTGTTCGTACTAACTACCCTTCCATCAGCTAACTCTACCTCATAACTAGCTCCTATTTTAACCGGATCGATATCAAGCATGGAACTAAATCTAGTATCCACAAAACTCCTATCGGAACCCGAATCGAATAAAACAAAAGCATAGCGGTTATTGAGCAGAAACGTACCAGTAACCACATTCGGACCCTTCGGCTCAGCATCCTTAATAGCATAAGCTCGACCATCAGGCTTCATTAATTGCATTAAGGCCAAGACCACTGAACTTCTCTAATTTTCCTCTTGCTTATACCTATCCACTTGGGCATCGTTTGGTTTGTTCCTTGTTTGGACTGTGCTCACCACAATCATAAAGTCGCGGATATGGGCCAGAGCATTTGCACCCGTGGAAACATTCTTTTCCTTACAGTGCCTTAACTTGTGCCAACCTTTCCACACTTGTGGCACTTGATCGTACACTGACCAACATGGCGAATGTAACAACGCTCACACAAAGGAAGCTTTCCATCAGTAGGAGCAGTAACCATAGCTCGCGCGTTTCCTTGCTTTTGGTTATTCTGCAAAGTTTGACGTGAGTTATCTCTTTGATTACCCTTACCACTACTATTTCCACTTTGAAAGCTCTCCCACTTTCGCTTCTTTCCTTCTAAAATTCTTTCATCTCTAGCTTGCGATTTCTGATCCATTAACTTATGAGCCATACGCACTGCTTCGTTCAGGTTAGCAGGCCTAGAAGAAGTAACTTCATCCTTGATGTTATCGGTCAACCCCCGGATGTAAGCATCAACTTTTACTCTTTCTGGCTCAGCCATTCTCGGACACATCAATGCAAACTCATTGAACCTCTAAGTATAAGCCACAATGTTATATTCCTTAACCTTCAAGTTCTACAATTCGTGCTCCATTCGTTGAACTTCTTCTATTAGGCAAAACTTGGCAGTCATTATTTGCTTCATTTCAGTCCAAGGCATTTGGTTCGCAGTCTCCAAACCCATATGTTGGGAATTATAGATTTGATGAGACAAAAGAAACAAGTAATTAAACAAAAGGATCAAAATTGTCATTAAAGAATTCTACAAGCTGATGGAGATTTATGGAAGATTTGGTCAATGATATCAAAAGATAAAGATTCTGTAAGATCTCCTTAAGAAGATAAAGATAACAAAAGATATTCCTAAATGTTTAAAAGATTTATTTGTCTAATGTTTATCTTCCTTTGTAAGCCTTGATATCTCTCTATATAAAGAGATTCATAGGTGTGTAGTTAAATAAACACAGAAAAATGTGTGTGTGTGTGTGTAAGAGTTAGAGATGTAGACGTCTATAGTGGTGGTGTAGCCTCAAGGTTAAGGTAAATTGATCCTGTTACAGATTAGTTGTAACCATTATATTCTGATCAAATATAACGGGGGCTTGTAGTGTTTGATAATGAAGAAACCTTGTTACAATATCATTGTTCTTATGTTAATTCTGCTATACATATATTATGTTCAATGTTATTGTTAATCCTGGATATAAAGATCTAAACAATCTAAGCTTAAAAGATCATAAGTCCTATCAGGTTATTTAGGACTATCAGGTGGTATCAGAGCCACGGGGCTCATGATCTAGGATCTTACAGGGTGTTATTAAGGTCAAGTTTATGATGAAAAAGGTGTCGTGTTTCTGCTTTGAAGTTTGGTATAAAATCGATGCAATTAAGGTTTTGTATAAACCCTAAATCTGGATAAGCAGAAGACAGAAGACACACGATTATTAAAGAGTTATTGTTGGTTGTTTCCTGATCAGTTCTTGGGATGAAGAGTAAGCAGCAAGTGGTTATTAGTCCTGGTTATTTTTGTTAAAAGTAACCCTAATTCTTTTATATGTTGCTAGACGAAGAGGGACATGGTGAATCAGCTTGATGATTATTGGCTCGATGACATTAGGGTTTTTCACTAAACCCTAATCCAAAGTTATTTATGAATGTTCTTGGTTCGTGATTCAATTTGAGTTCTTTTGATTGAATCTGCTCATGATACGACATGTAATCTGAAGATCAAGAAAGCTGTATTAGATCAAGGGTTTGAATTCATGACTACAAGATTGACAAGGATACAAGAAAAGTAACGTGTTTGTGTTGCTTATTCGTGTTTGTACTTCCATGAGAATTATGAATTAGAGACAGCCTAATAACAGATTAGTGACACTTAAAGCGTCACAAAAAGCCATGGGAGGAAGGAGTAATCGGATCTATGACAGTTTAGTGACTGATAATGTGTTGCTACAGGCTTTGGGAGGAAGGAGAATGCTAATTTGTGACGGATTCGTGACAGCTTTGTGACACTAAAAAGAGTCGTCTGGATACTTAAAAAAAAGGTTAATACTGCTCATGGTATACTTAATACTGCTTGGGTATAGTTGGAATTTACATGCAGGTTGTGATAACAATTGGAGGTTAGTTTTAATTATTGGCTTTTGAAGTTAAAACTGCTTGGACTTATAAGTTAATACTGTTTGTTGTTTGTACTGCTGGTCTTAAAAAGTTTATACTGCCAGTTTTAAGTTTGTACTGCTAGAAGAAATAGTTTCAACAATCAACCATAAAGGATTTTGTAATTCTGGTTTCAATGATCGAATTAATGAGAAGAAGCAGCAGGTATTAACATGACAGAAGTGAAGTAATTGGAGTAACTTTGTGGATACTAACAAGGTGGATTTGAAGGCGCACACAAAGATTCAAGTTGGGTACGTTTATGTTTCTAAAGGTTTTAGTTATTTGGAATTGAATTCTTTTATGGAAAAGATTGAAGATAATACATTAGTGCTGCCTAGATTCATTACTACTGCCTGTTCATGGTAAGTTAGTACTACAACTTATATGTTCCTGCTGCCAAAGCAAACAAAGAAGATTAATGCTGCTTCGTGTATTACTTTATGCTGCCAAGTCTATTGTTAATGCTGCTTATTAACCATTAGTACTGCTCGTTATATATTAATATTGCTAGCTTAGTGTTAATGCTGCCAAGTATTTACACGTTAATGTTGTTGTCTTTGGAAAATACTATTAGACGTGTTACTACTGCTAAGGTTAACGGGTTGTTTGGTTATTCAATATATGTTTTCTTTGAAGTTTTAAATGGAAAGACGCACGTTGGTATTGTTGAAAACGTGTATTATTCAAAGGGAAGTTTCTGTGTATAAAGCTTGTTGATAAAAGGAAACAAGCTTGTTATGGTTCTGGTTGCTCTTGGATAAAGTTGAAAAAGTTAAAGCTGTTAGTTCTACCAGATATTGGATAAAGAAGTAATTTGATTCTCGACTAGGTATGGATCTAGGACAGAACAGAAAACCAAGTTTGTTTGGATTTATGGTTTTTGGTTTTAAATGTTCTTAAACTTTTAAAGGCTCTTATTTATTGGTATAATTGGTTAGGAAGATGATTAATTATCACCTATTTGAAGTTGAAGTGGAATTACTTGGGTACGTGTTATTATCATATCTTAAATGGCTTACAACATTTGGAGGTAACTTGTTTGTGTTTTCAATGTTGTGACGAAGACTTGTCAAAATCTAGCAAATGTGTGTGATCTATAAACTTATGGTGCTCAATGCTCACATTTGTTATCACTTTGGTTATGTGTCTCATAGAAGATGAGGATTTTTGTTAAAAGGTTGCAATCTACTTATATTTCACATATTTATTTATAAGTTTGAAGTCACGTGGATAGTACAAGATATAAGACACAAGTTTGGGTTATTCTACTTCTACATCAAGTTCGTTATACTTAGTTTTCTTCATCAGTAATCATTACATAGAGCTTACAGAATTAAAAATTCAAGAAATGGTTAACATATGGGTTTTAGGGAAAGCTTATTGTTAAAATGTTTAACCATTTACATGCATCATAGAGGTGAAGATTTTTACTACTACTAGTCATTATTACTACTACTAGTTTAGATTTCTACTGCTTGGATTCATTATTCTTATTATGCATCATGGAGGGTAATTCAAGTCATTGGAAAGTTTGTATTAGAAGTGTGATATTGATTTGTAGTGGTCAAGATCAAAGTTGCTTAAACTCATAAGTCCCCTATTGGATTATGACAAAAAGGGGAAGAAATATTAACAGGTTGCAACTTGTAGATCCTTGGTGTGACATGGTACAAAGGAAATATACTTAAAGGGAAGTTTGTTTCATTCAGGGAGATCCCTGATCTCAACTTCAAGGGAAGCTTTGATTAAAGGCTTTATGATGAAGTTCGTGCAAGAATATTGTTTGTTTTGTCATCATCAAATACGAAAAGATTGTTAGGAATTATAAATTTGATGAGACAAAATAAACAAGTAATGAAACAAAAGGATCAAAATCGTCACTAAAGAATTCTACAAGCCGGTGGAGAATTATGGAAGATTTGGTCAATGATATCAAAAGATAAAGAGTCTGGAAGATCTCCTTAAGAAGATAAAGATAACAGAAGATATTCCTAAATGTTTAAAAGATTTATTTGTCTAATGTTTATCTTCCTTTGTAAGCCTTGATATCTCTATATATAAAGAGATTCATAGGCGTGTAGTTAAATAAACACAAAAAAACGTGTGTGTGTGCAAGAGTTAAAGATGTAGACGTCTATAGTGATGGTGTAGCCTCAAGGTCAAGGTAAATTGATCCTATTACAGATTAGTTGTAACCGTTATATTCTGTTGATCCCTTGTAGATCTTTGATTAGCTTGTTAAAACTTTAGTTATCTTAGATAAATCTAAAACAACTATGATAGAAACCTTGTGGTGTATATATAAAGATTATGCAGAATTAATCTTTATATACTCAGAAGAATAATAAGAACAATATCAAAAACAAAAGAACTTTCACTATATTAAACAAATCACAAAACAACTATATGTTTTGCCTAACAACTATTGTGTTTTTCTATTTGTGTATCTCTTCTAACTATGCCGTAAGGGTTCCTTTTATACACCAAGGAAAAACCCTAATAGGCTTACAAAACGCGTTAAGTGATCATGCATATCTATTCCTAATATAACTCATGCATATCACATAAGCAGTACTAATAAACTAACTAACAGTACTAATTTACACTGACAGTACTAACATTGTACTGACAGTACTAACTATAACTAGCAGTACTAATATTACAACTAGCAGTACTAATGACTTAGTTTATATTCTTCAATCTTCACTAGCAGTATAATCTTCAAGTAGCAGTACTAAGTCCTTTGAGCAGTATGAACTTGTAGAAGCCCTTTAATTCCCAACAATCCTCCCCTAAACTTGTGATTTATCTTCAAATCATCAAGTTTGTTGAATTAAAGCTTTTTGGTTCTGAGAGGATTCTTTCAAACACTTTAGCTTCTTGATCTATTGGCTTCTATGAAGATTTTCTTGACTAAGTCTCTTGCCATCTCACTATCTTCTTCCACTTATAGTCTTCTACTGAGCATCAACATCATAACTGCAGTTGTTAAAGGATAATCCTTTTCTGGTAGCATATAGATGCAATGCCCTATTGTTGAAAATACATGATGTACTGTACATGATCTATACAATCTCCAAGTCAAAGGATCATGCATATATCTTTATAGTTTCCACAGTGTATCCTCCTTGTCTGGTTCATAGAGTCTTTCAATTCACCCATGAGCTCTCTCCAGGTCTTTCAGTGGGGTTCTACAACTAAACTTTTCTTTAACTAAGCTCTATAAAGTATCAAGGTCTTCTCTGTCAAAAGCCTTAAGCATATCTTCAAATCCTTGATATGCCTCTGTGATGTTTCCAACCCTGATAATCTTCCAATATTTTCTTGATCCTTCAGTATGAATTTCCCAATCAATGATAGGATACTTAGTTTGCAGAGCTTCTACCCTGAACTCTTCAACTGGAACTATCTCTAGCATCTTCTTAAGATCTTCTTCAGATAATTCTTTTGGTTCTTCAATTGATTTTTCTTGATGAAAAGGCTCCGAACCCGAAGCTTGAGATGTCCTTAACTTCTTGAAGCTTTCTCGAAGTAGTGCTTCTTCTGTAACTCTCTTTTTCTCTGACTTACTGACTTCAGAATCCTTCTTAAATAAAGTTTGTACCTTCCTGTATTCTTCTTCAAATATAGGTCTGATCTGATCATAACTCATACCTTTGAAATACTTCATCTTGTAATTAGCCATGTTCTTCAAATATACCATCATATTTTTCCTTGCTTGAGCTACTGTAACTGGTTTCTTCTTGAAAGAATGATACCTTATCATTGATCCTGATTGTCTCTCTTGAGCTTGTTCAACAATTTTACTCTATCAATAGACATCCAGCTGCTTTCTCTCTTGTCAAACAATTTGTAAATTTAATGCAGCTTCAAGATTAGCTCTTTCTTGTTCTTGTTGTTCCAATACTTTTGTTTGCTCTTCCTCTTGAACCTTTTTGGCTAACTCTTCATCAGTATCTTGAATATCCTCAGCAGTACTAAAAAGTCCTGCAGCAGTACTAACTTGTGAGCTGTCAGTACTTCTTCTTCTATTGTAGGTCTTTACCCTTTCTTTGGATGTCTCTGCAAGGATTTTTGCTGCACTGAGAACACTTAATTCAGCTTTAAACATTTCTTGACTTTGTACTTTAACCTGTGGAGCTTTTAAAGGAGTAACTTGTTGCTCAGTCAGATCAAAATCATATTCCACTCCTGCATTTTCTTCCTCTACATCTGCATATTCTGTCTCTTTCCACCTCCCTGTTTTGGAAGAATCCTCTGAAACTAATTCCTCCTCTTCATCTGAGATGACCATTTTTTCCTTTTTCCTTTCGTTGGTAGACTTGAGCTTATCTTCCAACCTTTTAACCTTTTTCACCAACTTGGTAAGAGCCTTACCATGAACTTCTTTAGTCTTTTTAAGTTCTGTCTCAAGTTGTACTCTCGCAACTAATTTGGTACACAAATCCGTCAATTCTTTTAGTTTCATGCTGCCCTCAACACTTCCAGGTGTGTAACCTCCTAGGAGAAGTGAATCGTGGGGCATGGAAGATGTTGTTTATGGAATTTATGTTTCTTGTGGATGTAGATATGAAGTGGTAGTGACAGGTTTAGTAGTAGGTTCATGAGACAATGGTGCTTGTGAGGATGTTGCTTGTGAGGATGTTGGTTGAGATGTAGTGGGTTATGATGTAGATGATGAAGAAGCAGTGGGTGTGTGTTGGGACTCAACAGAGACTGTTGGTCCTTCACCCTGACTAGGTTAGTCATGAAGTAGCATAGTATCAAACAAAGGTACATGTACCCCTGAAAATCTAATTTTTATGTTGCTAAAAAGTTTCTGTTTTAAAGAAGGAGCAACATATACTGCATTATGTGCATTAAGAAACCTTTTCTGTTTATTCAAAAAGATTTGTATAAAACGTGGATACATCAAAAATTTAGTTTTACTATCCACATTTTTCACCATACCATCAAAAATTAGATGAGAAAACTTAAAAGTCCTGTTTGTTGCCAAACAAATAATTGCAGTTGCAATATTACTTGAAAATTGTTCCCATGAAGTTTTCTTAGGACTTAAACAATGTAAGATGGTATGGATCAAAAATCTCCATTGGGGTGAAAATTGAGCCTTTTTAAAAGTAAGTTTGTTATTATCGGAAAGATACCCCATTAGAGACAGTTGTTCAAAGATTTTAGTATTGGGCAAAGAACTAAGACCATCTACATCTGCTAATTGGAGATGTCTCCTAACAGATGCTTCAGTAATAGAAATTTATACCCATCAACTGTAATAGTTATTTGTTGTTCTCCATCATTGACTGTTTCGACAGTTGTAGTCTGCCAAAACTGTTCAACAAGAGAAACATAGATAGTATGGTTTGCAGTTAAAGCAAACATGATATGACTATCAGCAAGAAAGTCTACTATCTGATGGAATTCTTCACTCCCAGATGGCTTTTGAAGAAAAGCCACCATATTATGTTTGTCGCAGAATCCTGATTGAGCCATGTGTATTTAAGTTATGAGCAAAAGATTGATGTGGGTGCTGGGTTAAGATCGATTTATTGCAACCATTTTCATGAAAATATTTTTGCTTTATTCCATCCATAATGTAACGTAACTTACATTACAAAAGTAAACGAGCTCACGCAATCTACCAATGCCAATTTCATCAACGTTTATAGCAAGTAAACGTTATAATATGTCAAGCAATATGTTCTAAACTTCATTTTTACCATACGTTATTTATTTAACGTACCATTTAAAATGTTTATTATAAAACGGATTTATACGTTAAACGTTTATATCAAAACCCCGATTACGTATAAGATTTCCATATAAAACAAATGTACAAGCTTTCAAGGCATGTGTACAAGTGTACAATGCATGAAATTCGAATACCTTTTCCCTCCAAAACCCTAGAACAACTCCCTAAAGCTCATTGTACAACCCGATAATGCATAGTATTCAAATTTAACCATTTCCCTCCAAAATCTTAAGGCATTTTGTACCATCATTTAGGCCTGAATTACAACTTTCCTAAGCACCATATTTAAACAATCTTTCCCTCCATTTCAGCCCTTACTCATCCTAAAAACTAAAATCCTAACCCAAAAACCCTAATGAACCCGTCACCCCCTAACTAGCTCGAACCAAGTTTAAACCAAGCAACCACCTTTCTCCATGACACACTACCTTACTTACTACCTTGCTAAGAACCTCCATCACCACCTTGTCACCACCCTAGCACCCTAGCACCTTTGTCACACCCTTGCTCACAAAGTAAAACCTCCTTGTCACCACCCTTAATAACTGAACCCCTCACACCCTCCTTACACCTCTTTAAGCTATTTTCCTAGCTTACCTTAGTCACCTAGCTAACCCTTGGCCACCACTCCACACAACTTGGTCCCTACTCCATGTAAACTTGGCCACTACCCCT
>BQNB010082261.1:0-24360 GCA_026074375.1 Tanacetum coccineum | reverse complement strand
GAGGGCTTCCAGGCGAAGACATCGAGGTTGTTTGCTAATAGTTGAACGAGCTGGTTTTTCACATGAAGTGATAGGTCGACACTGATTGTGATGGGCTGATTTGGGTATTCCGGGTTGATGATGACTTTCTGCTCCTTGATAGTGTCCCCTGTAATAGGTTCCCATGCGATCTCCCGTATGTTGCCTTCCTCTATGGCCGTTGTTAAGCTTGCGTCTATGCCAGGGTAGTCGCTTCTAACTGTCATGGTTCCTGCTACTACTGTAGGGAATTCGACTACTGACTTGATTGTTGATACCTCCATACTAAGCTTCTGGATGGCTGTTCTTCCGAGTATGACGTTGTACTTGGACGTGGACTTGACAATATGGAATTGCACCATGAGTGTCCTTGACAGTATATGTGATCCGACTATAAGTGCAAGATCAACTACGCCTTCAGGGTAGGATCTCTCGCTTGAGAAACCGATTATTGGTGTTGTAGGTGGCTTGAGGCGCGACCTGATGTGCTCAGGTAGTTTGTTGAAGTAGTGTTCGTACATTATGTCAATTGAACGTCCTCTCTTCATGTATATCCTACTGACTCTATATGAGGCTATCATTGTTGTGATGATAATCGGGTCAGACGATGGGATGAAGGCGTCCTATAGAATGCTTCGTAATGAGACATGTAACCAGTTTTCCATAAATTCACTACCTCTTTTACTACCTGAGTGCCATGACTGAATCATGTGAAAACTCCAAACTTGTTATTCAGGAATGTCCTAATTCAGCCCTTGAATATCTACGACCCTAGGTGTGTTTCCAATGTGTGTTTGTTCGGGTGCACATGTGATGGGTTATACCCTGGGGGTGTCAAACCTAATATGATTAGGGTTTAGTAATCTAAGGTAATGTTGTTGTGTCCCTTCCCCCCTTACAAGGTTTTTTGTTATTTGTTTACCCAAGATAGGGAAAAGGCTACTCTGGGGGCCTGAGCTGGGTGATAGTTCTAGGGTGTCTCTTTGAACTAGGTCTATAGGTACGCTAGCCTAGATGTCAGGGTTGTGTAGTGCATTAGGGCTTATAGGTAAATGGGAATGCGATAAAAAATAGATAGGTGAGTTTGCGTTTACCTAGAAACTAGCAATCCTTTTTTGTTTCTAGTTGTTTTAAGTGAGCTGAAGCAGTCGGCGTGGCTTGGATGAAGCTTTTCTTGCTTCTCCTTTTAACCCTAGGCCTTAGCCCTTTGTTTAACCCAAACCTGTGGAGGTTGCTTTTCTAAGACCATATCCTAGGACCTCTAGAGTTGTCCAACTTCTTGATTTCTTGAGGAGATTGTACTTGAAAAGTAAGCCCGAGAGCTTGGTGTTCATCATGGGAGGGTGTTGTTAGCAAGTTGACGTGGTCATGTGTTGCATGCGCCTCTTATAATAGTTTTTTCTAAGGCTTCTTTCTGACTGATGACCCTCATTTTTTGGAATTTGTTTGTTTTCCTTAGGGTAAGTGAGGTTTTCTACTTGGAGAGGTCTAGAGTCGTCCTTTGTTGGTTCTGAAATTTGAGGGAGGGTTGTCACCAGTCATTTTTGGTTAAGTAACTGAGTGAAAAAAAAAAGAGTGATGTTCTAAGTTTTTTTCTACGAAAAGTGGCAAAAAAGCTTAAAATTTGTGGTTGTTCTGTATCATCTCTTTCACGGATGGTGTCATATTTACGTAACATAGTAAATCTCGTTTAAGAAAAGATTTAAGATGGTTATGTTGCTTAGTTTCCCGTGTTGAACGGTAAGGACCCGATGGTATGATTAGGATAATGAAGCGCATGTAACACTTAAACAAAGTATCTTTTGTAATGTGTGGGAGTTACTATGAGTAACGGTTTAATGCTAAGTGAATGAACTTACTTGGGGAAGTTGTGAATGCTTTCAATTTATAAGGAAGCATTAGGGTTTAGAGATAAACCTTTTTGGGAGTGATCAACGACTGTGGGGAGGCCACACGTTGATCATCCTAGAGCAGACAAGGAGGACATGTGTGGCCATTTTCCTTGGCTCGTACAATTCAGCGATGGTTGTGCACCCTAATGCTCAGGTGTCGGATGGTACATCCTTAACCGTTAGTGACAATAGGGAGAAAATAGTCCCCTACATGAGTACTCATGCGTAGGGGATAAGTTACTAGGCCAACTGTGGCCTTGGTTTGTAAGTAGGCTGCCATAAGGTAGATGTTGATCGGGTTTGTATTGGGCTTGATTCGAGCGTGCTATTAGTTGGCTTGAGCCATTAATATTGATATACTATCATCGACAAAACTGATTCAAGAACAATTACCTAAACTCATAAAAAAACTTTTTCTTTCAAAAAAGACATTTAAGAGCAAGGTGTAAAGTATGTCACGTCATGTCACCTCACCAACCACCTCTATATTCACTCAATGCAAGTCAAAACATCCATTTTAAGACTCATTGTATCTAACTGAAACTCCTGCTTATCACAAAAACTTAATTTAAAAGTAAAAAACAAAAACACTTTTTAATGTAAGCCAGTTAGATCATTAGGTGTAGTAACGCCGATAACGGTGTTGGCCGACGTTACTACACCGTTGTCCGGCGTTGCCCAACGGTGTTCGGTCCGGCGTTGGCCGGCCAACGCGCGTTGGGGGTTTTAAAAAAAAACATTTTACCCCCTGAAACGGTTTGTTTATATTTTACCCTCCCCCCAAATTTTGAAAAGTTTCATTTTACCCCCCAACGGCTAGTTTTTTTAAAATAATGAAAAGTTTCATTTTTCGTAATGTTTTTTTTTTCGTAATGTTTTTTTATTTCGTAATGTTTTTTTTAATTTCGTAATGTGTTTTTTTATGTAATTTGTATGTTTAATTATGAATGAAATGGTTAGTTTGTTAAAATAATGAAATAATTGTTTAGGGGTTTTTATGAAAATAAAGATGTGAGTGGTGTTATTTGGTGTTATGATTAGGAGAGTGGTGTTGGTGTTGGTGTTATGCTGATGTGGCGCTGACGTGACAGTCAAAAAATGGTGTTATGGTGTTACTACACCTGGGGCTCTTAGGTCACTAGAACTAAGACAGGTAGTTAGGTAGTGGCGTCACCGTGGCGCCGGTCAACTTGGGTTTGACATTGACAAAACATAATTCCCCTTGCTCTTATATATAAACACACACGTTTTCATAAAAATAATGGACCCATGCATCAAGAAAGAAAGATCAAACAACATTAACCAATCTATAACTTATATATGGGGCTAACTATGACTGGATTAATATGAATTAGTGACTGAACGCCACCTCAACGATGACATGGCACCCACAATGCATTAAATTCCGGAAATTATTAAAAAGTTTGGCCATGCCAAGATTCGAACCCAAGTTCTGTCATCCACAAACAAACACTCCAACCACTAGACTAAACTAGAAGTTGTGATAGATAATTGAAAACAAATATGTCATGCTTAATAAAATTCTCTTATGAAATAAAATTTGAAATTATTTCGTATATAAACAGAAAACATACTAAAACCCTAATTAATATTTTCTACACTTTCGTTATTCATTCATCAGGTAATTAAATATATATTAACCGATGATCAAGAAAATTATTTGGTTACATTCTTACGCATTGTTATTGATTTACTGAATGTTGATCGTAATTGTGAATCTATTATTGTTAATGAATACGTTTTTTTAACAGCCAATGAATATGTTATTTTGTGAATAATGTTGTGTTTTGATTCAATGTTTACGTATATCTTTATCTTAGAATTGTTGTTTTGTATGAGATTAGGGTTTTTGTATATAAAATTGTCTACATGTATTTATACTAACTTAATATACTTTCATTCAATAAGTAATGGTTATGTAATCTTTGTTTACTTGGGGTCCGATCTCTTATGTATTCGTAACACCATTGACTCGTCGTTTTTATTTATTTTCACTTCTTTATTTGTAGCTTCTCATATCATGATCAGTTGATTATTTCGACGTGGATGACCTTCGGTCAAACACGAATTATGCTGGTGGCTATCATCGCGTAAGTTGAGATTTAAGAGTAACACTTTTATGGACCATGTGATCATATTTTATAGATACGTAGTATAATATTTTCTCTGTCAAATGTTTGTCTGGCTAGTGCTACTGAACTACATACATGTTATTCATCTTTACAGGAGCATTTTCACCAAACAAGTTGCTTATCCTCTTGATGTCATCCATCGAAGAATGCAAATGGTTGGTTGGAAACATGCAGGTTCAGTTGTTACAACGGATGGCAAGTCATCATTCGAGTACACTGAAATGGTTAACGCATTCAGGAAAACCGTTCGCCATGAGGGTTTTTGGGCATTGTACAAGAGATTAGTCCCTAACTCGGTGAATGTGAGTATGAGTCAATATTAGGAATATATTTCATATAATAACATTCGGCTGTTATGAAGTTTCTAACACAAGTTTAATTTGTCAAACAGGTGGAAAGATTGCTGTCACAAAAACATAAAGTGCTTATATGCTAAGCTTTTTAGATTTTTGCTATAGGAGCATACTTCTTGATGAAAACTTAAAAAAAACAGAAGATTGCTATATTAATGCCTAAAGATGTGTACAAGAGGTTTTTAAACCTAAAATTTACCTATGCCATAACAAAACTAGAAAGAAAAGAAGATTCAAAAGAGCAAAGTCTAATTAAACATTTTTGAACTTTGTCTAATAAGCCCAACAAGCTGAATACGATAACCTTAAAGACGGAAGTTTTGAAAAGCGCAGCTCAACTAAGTTCTTTGAACCAAACCTAGTAAAAGGATTTTCAATATAACAACTAGAAATGAAAATGTTTAAATTGGAATCGGGGACGGGCGGTAGGGGAGAATTCAAATAAGCATTAACTACTTTAGACCAGGAAAACTAAGCTATGAAAATGCTTGAAATTTAAAACTAAAGGATAAAGTTATAACAATAATTCCCAAAATTATGCTGAATTCTAAAGTCTAATATCTATTTTTGAATGCTCAAAGACAATGAAAAAAATGGAGTAGCAACAACAGTTAACACTGTTGTTGCTGATGCAAATGGCTAAGATAACTAGTGCAGGTTTAGGAACCACTTTAGAACCTTGTAAACTAACTCAATTCATGTATTAAAACCTATATTAACTAAGATTGTGCCCTAAACTTGTGTTAAATCTCTTTTCACTAAAAGTGTTTGATCACTAATTCTGTCCTGGTGTAAATGAGGACTTTTTACAAGCTAAAATTTAGAATTCAAATATCTAACTTTTAAAACCTGCTTAATACTTGATATACTAACCTAACACAACTATGTAAAAAGATTTGACAAGGTGTAGTTGACTTAAAGAGTCAAAGTAGGCTAAATCCAAACACTCCCTAACTAATGCTGTCAACATACTTTACACCTAAAACCTTTTAAACTCTAAAACTTTGTAAAGCTTTTTATCTACTTATACTAAAATTAACCTAATAAAGCTATTTAAGCAGTAAAACTACTAGCTTATTAAGAGAAATAAGCTAGTTACTCTCTTAGGCTTATACTACTACTTATGGCAGAAATTAAAATGTGAAATCTAAATGAGATTTTAAACTAAGACAACTATAACTGAAACGACAGTAAAGCCTAATAAGCTTAATGAAACAAGAATAACAGGTTTAAAGAGCTGATATGAAGCTTTAAATTTACACAGTGGTCACATTGCAATTTTCAAAGGTAAAAAATCCTTAACTTTCCATTAATATCAAGAAATTACAGAAAACTTTTTTAAAGTTGAAGGCTGAATTACATACTTGCTTAAAAAAAACTTAATTAAAACATTTGAGAACTAAAAAAACTGGGTACAGAAGGGTGTTGGAGTGCAGCCGGTGGCTTTAGGGGTACTTGGCTCTTTTAATACAAGGTTTCCAAGACCTGCTAGCTCATGGGAAGTGTTTGCTGTGAGAGTACAAAGTCTCCTTCTCAGTTAATATTTCTTCCACTTTGGGGGAATACTCATTAATTTTAGTTTACATATGTGGGGGGGTAGTCCACTTCTCTGAGGGGGGGCATATTGCTAATCTAAGTCATAAAGAGGGGGGGGTTCTACCTAAACTACTTGAGCGGGGGGGGGGGGGATGTAGGGGAAGGGGGGGGGGGGGGGGGGGGGGGGGGGTTCAAAGGGGGGGGGGGGGGGGATACAGGGGGGGGGGGGGGGGTTGTGGGGGGAAAATACTTGGGGGGGGGGGTGGGGGGGGGTGGGGGTGGGATTTGGCGCTCCAAGCAATCCAAAACCTTCGTTGGCCATATAACCATCTCACCATTAAGGGGGGTACGTGTGGATTGTTTGTCCCAATTGGGAAAGGGATGTTATAGGTTGCAGTTTGTAAGGTGGACAAAGTGAGGGGTGAACTGTGAGGTTACTTTGGGATAGTGGAATATGCAAGAAAACCAGTGGAAAGGGGAGTTTAGGGTTTGGCGGGTACGAGGTTTGTACAGGGGTGGTTGCAGTTTAATGAAAGTTTTGAAATGATCAAAAACAAAAGTCCCTCAAGTTTCTCATCTCTTTTCCATTATGTTTTGGCCCTTTTTCAGTATAAACATGTTTTTGAAAGTGGCACAAATGGCCCCTCTGGTTTTATAACAAAAGAAAACAAAGATTTTTGGGGGAAGGAGAGTCGGACCAACTGTCCCTGTCGTTTTCGTAACTAAAAAGGATTTTTGGATAAATTGCAATTTCAGCCCTTGTGTTTTATTTTTCTATTTTTCTTTTTAAAACAACTTTCAAACTTGGCAATTTTACGTGCGCGGCTAGAATTTGTTAAAAACAGGATTTTGGGCGTTTGTTGGGCTTGGTTTGTATGGCTGTATTTGGGCCTGTATTGGGCCCAATTGTGGTGTGTCTGGGCCCAATAAGTTTTAGGCTTATGTTATTGGGCCCCCCCCCCCACCCCCCCCTTTTCTTAAGGCCCCAATAAGGTTATGAAGTGGGTTTTGTGTGTACAATGCTGAGAAAAAAAAAATTGAGGGGTGTCATTGTGAAGCGAGGGGCTTAGATTGGGCCATCAAGTCCTTCACAGTCATTTGTCAATTGCAGCACAAATGGGCTGTTGAAATTGATGAGGGCCCATTTGGTCTTCACAGCTTTCATAGTATACATTGCGCTTTCCCCCCGTCCCATCAATGGGTAAAGATGCATTCAATAGTATTCTTCCAGTTCCGCTCCAGTTTTGACGCTGAGTGTCATTAAATACACACTTCCTAGACTTTGGCATTTTTGACTGTGGCCTTGATTTTTGCACCATCTTTTCCATTTCCATGCTGCATTTTTGTCATTTCGTCGATTGGTTTTTGCAGGTGACGATGGGGGAGGAGAGGGGGTGATGATATCCACTTCCTGCACAATACAAATGCAAAACTAACATATCTTTGGCAGTTTTGTGTCTGTTTTTGTCAGAGGGAGAAAGCTCGTTTTTTAGAGGTAAAAAGATATGTGTGCGGGTTAAGCACTTTATCAAATCCCCCAAACTAAGGTATTGCGTGTCCTCACGCAGATGTTATGAAGTAACATGGTAGCCCCGTTTTCCACCGGGAAGTTGCTGAATTACACTAACTACAAACTAATATTTTTGAGCATTTTCCTCTTGTAATTAACAAGTTTGACTTTCTTATTAATATTATAAATACGTAGGGATCATAGAATGAGAAGCGCCGTGAAGTGACTACGGATGTCCTGAACGGAAAATTTCATCGTCCTCGATTTTTCACAAGATCCAAGCTAAGCAATTAAACCATGATCATTGTCGATATAGTTTAGATGTTACGAAGCCCTCATACTTATGACTTTGTGAACTTCAACTCCCAACATGGATATTACGAATTAATGTGAGTCTCATTTGATATTAACCATAGTCAACTTATTTTCATAGTCATAATTCAAAATGAATCATGACTCAAAGCAACAACTTATTAAGACTTCGTAACTTGATTTCGAGATTTAAACTTTAGAACTTTTTGCAACATATTCAACATTATAATCATAAGTTCTTAAAGCTAGGAATGCGTTGCTTAGTTTGAACCCCTACCTCGTGGTTAACGGAGTAGGATATCACAACCAACGACCGATGTTCTTAGTTTGAAAACCCACCCCGTTGCTAGCGTAGTGGGAAATCACATCAACACCTTATTCCTAATATGGCTAAGGATTGGTGTCTTAGTTTGAACCCTCACCTAGACCTTTCTTCCAAGTGAGATATCACGACACACCAAATCCCTAGAAGCAAAGACGTCTTAGTTTGAACCCCCACCTCGTGGTTAATGGAGTGGGATATCACGACACATCTTTTACTTGCTCCATAATATCAACTGCATGCTTCATTGGCAAAATTTCAATATTCATGCATTTTTGCATTCACATTTCATTCATGCTTCTTTGGCATTTATCTTTTAAATCACTATAAAATCTCGCTTTGAAAACTCAAGTTACAAATTTGAAGCTTTTTCTGAAAACATCGATTGACTTAGTTGAATTAAATTGAGTACGTATGATTAGGTGGATTAGAAATTCACTGGGAGAGAAAACACAAGTTACTTGTATAAGGATTTTTAGAAGAATCTTGCTTAGCAACATAAACTTATATTAAACTTTATCATTTCTCGTTCTTCTAACATTTTTTAAATTCAAAGGCTATAGAGAATTTCGTGAAAGCTTGGCCTAAAGGAACTAGCTAGGGCTCAACACGCCCAAATTATTCTCATTCTACCCAAAAGAAAAGTCAAAACTGTGACAAAACACTTATTTTATTTTTTTCAATTTTTTTTTTTTTTTTTTTTTTTTTTTGCAAAAATTTTGGTGAAAATACGGGATTACGTGGTAACAATGCTGCAGGCAACAATCAAATCGAAGATACCCCCCCAAACTAGAACTAAACATCGTCCTCGATGTTTTGAAGGGTATTACATTAATCCTAAGGCCATTTATGAGGTATGCCAAAAGATAAAACGTTAGTCGATAAGATTAGGATATCGGATTCCCAAATGAAGCTGAGGATGTGAAACTCTTGATGAATGACAAAACTGAGAGTCTTCACAATCCGGGCAATCCTGGACAATAACAACAACATGGAAACACGGGTAATGGAAAAGACAAGCTATCTTACACAACAACAACACTTATTACAACTACGGATAAGCATGGGGTGCCTCCCACGAAGCGCTTGTTTAGGGTCGCGATGCTTGACCCATCACAAGGATTTATGGATCCTTGAGGAAACAAGTGGAAATTAAAATCATCATCGGACTTTCATTCAAGTGACTACGATAAGTATTGAATTTCATGAAAGTTCCACTCCGATGAGATACATCCGGCTTAGAAGAATGATACTTTTGAAATGCCGGGATCAAATATGGTGTCTTCATCCCCACAGGAGAGAAGAGAAGGCGGAATAACCGGATAAGCAAGAAATGGGAGAAAGATCCATACAACATAAGCGAAAAATTCACTAGTGGGTATGAAATCTTGCTCCAGGATGGGATGGGTGGGTAAAACATTAGGCACATCTACGGGGATGTCTTCCACCACATCAATGGTTGAATTTCCCGAATTGGGATAATCAACATAAAACGATTCGAACTCGGGAAGGGAAATAGAAGTATCGTCATCTACGGAGTCGACATCATCACTCTCAATACCTGGTGGTATTGATCCGTCATCAGCAAGAAACAAGTCAATCTCCTCCATAAGAGAATCATTATCCGCAACGGGGATATGAGATGGAGGGAGAGATTCGATAGCATTAGAATTGGCTTGAAGAGCTTCCGGAGGTCGAGGAGAAGAGTTATCGTAGAGCAAACTTTCCAAAAACAGAATATCACCTTCCGGGTCAAATTCAACTTCCTCAATTTCTGGTGGAATTGATTTAGGAAGGATGAGTTCACCGGCGAACTCATTGGAAAGAGAATCGATCTTAGGAGAAGAATCAATCGAAATGTCTCGATTTAGCACGGATTCTACAAGATCAGATTCAGCATCAAAAGAATCAATTCCCGGTGGAATTGAATGGATGCCTTCCAGCACCTCATCATTAATTCGATCTACCTTAGTCGAAGCAATTTCTTCATCAAGATCAAAGAGAGGATTAGAGAAAATGATAAAATTCTCTTTTGGAATGTCCTCCTCGGAAAATGACTCGTCACTTAAGGTAAAATCTTCATCGATATCGAAGAGAGGGTTGGAGAAAGTAAAATCATGATTCTTTGAAGAATCATCATATGGAGGCAAATCACACTCATCGTCGGAAAAATCCTCGAACTCAATTGGGGTTGGGACAAGGTTCTCGACACTAGACTTTATGAATTCGTCCGATTCCGTTGCCGGAATAGTGTCAAGATGCTCGTCCCCCAAACTTAGAGAGTTAACGGGCTCTTTGGTTGGTGATTCGGGTGTGATTGCAATGGTATAGTCCTCGTCATCATCATTATCACAGTAGACGAGAGGGCGATTCCAAGCCGGAGTATTGATGTACTCAGATAGCTCGTCACTTATGATTTTCACATCTTGAACAAGTTTGCTAAGCAATTCTTGCACTTCCTCGGATTGAGCGTGCTTAACTTCAAAAAAGTTGTCCCAAGCTTGCAATAGAACCTTAGGCGTTTTCCCAAAAGAGATACGATTAAACTTTTTGAGAAAGCTTTCAATCGATTTCATTAGGTCCTCTTGGGCTTGCAAAGCTTCCATGCTCATTGGTTGAGGAGGTTGATGAGTGACGGAAAATTGCGGGGTTTGAAGTTGGTCAAAACCGAAAGAATGAGAGTTTTGACTCATCGGTTGACATTCAATAGTCGCATGAGGACCCCTACAATTTTCACAGCAAAGATTTTGCTGTTGAAGAACAAAGAATTGTTTGTTGAAGACTTGAGAATTTTGTAAAATTAAAGTCTTGGATTGAACAACAGTTCCGATTTGGAAAACGAACTTGGGGTGAACTAATCGTAACCATAATGAACATTGTTTCCAAAATTCTCAATAAGAATGATCGGGGGTTGTGGAGATGGGTTTGAATAATCGGGAGTGGGATTAGATGAGTACGGAGTAAAACATTGGTGTTTTCACATCTCCGAATCTTACAATAAAAACAGACATCCATCATATTCATATGCAACCACATTTTGGCATTGACATAAATTTTTGGTATTCACCTTTTCGAGCTTAGAGGATCTATCAACTTTGTTTGTTTGGTTCCGGATTAGAAGAAAACGGATTTTTTGGTGGAACATTATAACCCAATAGGAGCACCACCTCCCACAAGACTTACAAGTGCATCGTTGACAAAAGATGCCAACCCTCACGAATCACTACACTCGCAACAACTCTTTTGGTCGATTAGCTGGAGATTTTTTGTGAGGAATTGACACTGAGGGGTCTTGTTGACAACTGAATGGCTCTCGAGGAGGCCATTAACCAACGTTGGAAATTGTCATTGGATGACTTGAAAGTATTTTGAAACTTTTGAAAAGCTTTTCTCCATATTCTTTCGTGTCAGGTCCATTTCTAGACAATTTAAGACCAGACCAGGTCCGCCACGAATCCGAAACAAGTCTTTCAATCTGAATGTGTTGTTTGAGACATTCCGGGCATTGGAACAAGAATCTTGTTTTGAGTTTCTCTTTTGAACAACAAAAGGCTGAGGTGGTGCAAGTTCCACAACCGAACATGCTTTAATCGCTTTAAAGGGCGACAATCGAAGATTGTCTTAAGAATTAAATAACAGAGGGATAAGGAAAAATTAACTGATACGAAGAATAAGAAGATTATTTTTGGTTTTTTTTTTCGAATTTATTAACAACAAATTTCACAATTTGGAAAATCAGATAGACAACTTAAACCTGATAATCAATCTTACTTCACGGTAGCTCTCAGAATGAAAAACGCACAGGTGAGCGGAGGAGTAGGAATAGCGCGAAGCTTATTTCTCCTTTCGGGTCGTAGTTCCTAGGAACAACCCTCCTTATACCCACTTTATAGCTTGTCAATCAGAATGAGGTGAGCCGTATATCGTAAGTGACACAGAAGGCAAGTTTTAAATCTTTTGTTCGAGTTGGGAACTCAATAGTTCACCGGAACTTATTATGATAATACCTCAGTTGAGAATATTATATTTTGGTATTTTACCAATTAGTGAATTTTAATTTTTATGGAAATTTTTTTTTTTTTTTTTTTTTTTTTTTTTATGATATGTACTAATAAAAAGAAAAGAAAAATATTTTTGGGTTTTTTGTAATATGATATATTAACAATAAGACAAGTTCAGATCAAAGTCGGATAACAATCGTAGCAAATGCCTCCCCGGCAACGGCGCCAAAAATTGATTCGTTGACGGTATACACTTAAAATAACTCAAATGCAAATCTCAACCAAATGCCCTTGACCAAGGCAAAAGGTCAAATTCCACAAAAGGATAAAATACACAAGTAAGAATCAATTATAAAAAGATTCCGGAAGAGATATTCCCGGGTCGTATGTCCCAACGAGGCTGCAATTGAAAGTAATCCTGGTTTGATGAGAAATTGAATGATGGAGAATATATGATGGAAAACACTGATAATAATTATAACTTAAAAATAATTAAATAAAACTTAAATTTAATCTACGGGAAAACAACAGGAAATGGGATCTTTAAAAAAAACTAACGGGAAACAAAAATTAGTTATAGGGAAAATCCTAAATTAAATCTATACTAAACAAGACGGGAACAAATCAGGTATCGGGGAAACCTAAATATTAAAAATTAAGAAAAAAAATGCCAAAATTAAATTAAAAATTAAAATTAAATTCTAATTAACTTAATTTGAAAAAATAAAGAAAACTAGTACTAAAATCGGGAGGACGTTTGAATGATAAAACGAAAAGCAACGGTAAAACGCATCCCGGTATAACGGGCACCCCCCCATTCTAAAGACTGAAAATTTTAAGAAAAATAAGGCCTATCTAAATTGTATATTTTTCCTAGACACTAAATGACAAAAAAAAATTTTTATAAAAAAGAAAATATTTTTTATTAATTTTTGGATTTGTTATAATTTCTCTCAGATTTAATTAATTAACAAAAATAAACTTTTTTCTTAAAATTACAACCTAAAATTTTTCTTTTATCTTTTCAAAATACCTAGATTTAAAATGAAAAAAATTAATGCAAAAAGAATTTTTAATTTTTCAACAATTTTTTCTATTTTTATGATTATTATAAGAAAAAGTAATAACTAAAATCTACTTTAATTCCTAGAAAACAAATTTAACTGGAAAAATATAGAAAAATAGTATTTTATAAACCGACAAGGTGCGGAAAAATTATGAACAAAAAGCCCTAAATCTATAACTCAATTGAACCCTAATTTTGCTTAATTAAATTAATGAACCCAAATTATAAAACTAAAAACTAAAAATATAACTTCATTTAATTAAAAGATAAACAATCGAGGGTAGAAATGGAAAGAAAGTAAACTATAGGGTAGGCGGGCAAACTTATGAAATTTTACACTACAGTTAAAACAGGTAACCTTGAAGTTTGAGAAAAGAACAAAACAGACCCTACGCTATCAGCTTATTTAGCTTATTGAAAAATTGAGAATTAGCAAAAACTTAAAACTACAAAGTTGTAGACTAGCTTATTCCTAACAACTTTAACAAAGACACTTTGGACTTTAGACCAAAGAATAAGCTATAAAATAAGCTGTAAGTTTCTGTCACAGAAACTAGGCTCTAAAGAGCTTTTTTTTAGATTTTTGCTTATAAAGAGCTTAAAACTTGATGAAAGCTAAAACTAAAAGTTGCTTATTCTAGCTTAAGATGTGCATGAAAAGGATTTACACTAAAATTTACCTAGAGTTAACAAGATTAGAAAGAAAATTAAGATGGAAAAATGCTAAGTTTTTATGAAACTGTTTTTTAGCTTTTTTCTAATAAGCTAACAAGCTTATTTTTGGACCTTAGGTGCTGAGATTTTGAAAATAAACTAACCTAGCTTACTCTAATCAACCTAGCTAAAAGGATTTGTAGAGTTTTGACAAGGAATTGGAAAACTCAAAGTTTAAAAATGGCAAATCATATGCTGATGCAGTTTGCTGCTGATGCATTTGGCATTGCACTAAGATTCAGGCTAAATTTTGAGTTTAACACTTCACTAAGTGATCCTAAGTGAACACTAACAACCTTGAACTCTAAATTGCTCTTTAAGAATCCTAAAATTTTAGATTTACACAGTTTGAAAATGTGCCCTGGTGCAAAATTAAGCTTATTAAGCTCAAAATTTTGTAAATCAATTAACTAGCTTTTAAAAACTGTTTTAAACTTGATATTAAAGCCTAACTCCAACTTAATGAAAAGTTTTGATAGAGTGTATAGGACTTTAAGAGTCAAACTACAGCTAAATCCCCAAAAAACTCCCATAACTGGCTGTCAAACTTACCTTGCACTTAAATTCTTTCCTTACAGCTAAAACTTTCAAAACTTGTTATCTACTCATATCTAGAATTTAACCTACTTAAGCTTTAAAAACTTAAAAGTATACTTATTAGAGGAAACAAGACTTCCACTCTACTTAGCTTATTCCTCCCCTAGTTCTTGAAAATGAACTAAAATTCACTAAGACCATGTTAATATGTAATTGAGGTCCAATGAGTAAATGACAGCTAAACAACAACATTATATGACCTGAAATTGGAGCTTATAGAGGCAATAACGCAAATGAGCTTATTTAAAGCTTATTTGAATTTAACTTCAACTTCCAAACTGAAAACCAAATGATGAAGTAACAGGTAAACTTAGTTTTTGAATTACATTAAAAATCCTTGAAAAGAAATACTGAATTTCAAATTACACTAAAAAAAAAAAACATAAGTAAAGTAGTGGTGTGTTATCTTCGGCTTGTCCTTGCTCTTTTATACAAGCCTCCAGCCTTCTTGGCTCATGGTTTGTGACTTTCTTGAAGAGTAACAAAAGCTTTCCCCAAGCAAATCTTAACTCCTTCGTTTGCCTTCTCAGATCTCATGCCATTGAAAAGGTTTCGGGGTTGAGTGTTTTTGTCAGGGTGGAATGGTTAAGGGCAATGGGAGGTGGGAATGAGCTGGAGATGTAGGAAAGTACTTGGGAAGTGGTTTTGGGAGTGAAAAACAGGAGAGGGGTGTAGGTTTTGGCGCCAAGTGTATATTCACAGTTTATGGTTTGGAAGTTTAAAAAGAAGAAGAATGAAAACGATGCAAGAGTTGGTCCCCAACTCCTCTCTCTCTTTTCCACTTTAATTTAAGCGCAAATTTCAGTAATAAACATAGTTTGGAAAGAGTGGCACAAAAGGCCCCCTCTGGTTTTTATAACAAAAGAAAACAAAGAGTTAGGTAAATTGCAATTTTCACCCTTGTGGTTTTTATAACTAAAAGAATAAAAAGGTTAGGGTAATTGCAATTCAGTCCCTCTTTAGTTTAAAACATTTTTCTTTTATAAAAACAAGTTCAAACGTGGCATTTTTAGGCACCTTTTTCTTTATTTGTTATTTTTTTCATTTTTAATTATAAAACAAGGTTTTTAAAATTTACATTTTTGGTCCTTGAGTTTTATAAAAAGGGTTGTGGGCTTGTATTGGGCCCAATTGAGTGTGTCTGGGCCCAATAAGGTTTAGGCTTGGTTATTGGGCTTTTTCAAGCCCAATAAGGTTATGAAGTGGGTTTTGTGTGTACAATGGCTGAGATTGGCTGTAACTGGGCTAGGATTGGGCCTTCAAAGTCTTCACAGTCTTTGTCAAATGCACACAAATGGGCTGTTGTAATTGATTGAGGGCCCATTTGGTCTTCACAGTCTTCATAAATATACTATTGGGCTTTCCCGGCCCATCAGATGGGTTGAGATTGCATCCAATAGTATTCTTCAGTTCCGGCTCCGGTTTGACTGCTGATTCTTCAGTATTGACTCTGACTTTGGCATTTTTGGACTTTGGCCTTGATTTTGCACAGTCTTTTCCATTCCATGCTTAGTTTTGTCATTTTGGCTTGGTTTTCTGTCTTTTTGTTGATATCCACTTCCTGCACAATACAAATGCAAAACAAACATATATTTGGCAGTTTTTGTCTGTTTTTGGTCATTTAAGCTCGTTTTTAGAGGTAAAATAGTTAATTAAGCACATTTATCAGTGTTCCACTGTGTCCAATTACTCCTCGTCCATCTAATTCTTTGCAGCTCGCCGAGATAGTCTATTCATCGTAACTCAATAGGTCCTCAAAGCACTTTGACTGGAAATCTCAAACTTCTAACTTATTTTTTGTGGAAAATTTTCTAGGAACGGTGAAGTTTGGAAATCTCAAATGGCAACCAATTCTTGGCTAGGAGATCTGGTTTCAAGGAACGATTACTATCAAAAGGTTTTATTACTTCGAAGGGTTAAATCATACTTTATTTCTCTGTTGGTCCAAATTCTGTGATGCGATTTGGAAGTTGCTTTTCGGAAGTCGACATGATATACTCCCGTGAGTTGAAGGGAAATGATCCTCTCACAATTCTCGTGCACAGAATTTGTTATTCCTTTTCTCTCAAGACTCAACAACTCCTATCTAATTTGCTTATTGGCTAAAGCGACATCGTCTCACATAAGCATGTTATGGCATCGTCGTCTATCTCATCTAAACTTTGACACCATCAACTTTGCTTTCAAAATAATATGTGAATGCCGTTCAAAGCTGAAATTCGTCCAAAGATCAATCTGTGTTCTTCCATGGAGCTGGGAAAGCAAAAATAAAGTCTTTTCCACACAAAGAACCTACCCCATCTCAAAAAGACGGTTTACAACTTCTACACATGGACTTATGTGGTCCACATACGGGTAGAAAGCATATGGAAAGCAATATGTTCTCGTATTGTTGATGACCTATTCCGATATACTAGACGCACTTTCTTGAGTCCCAAAGACGAAACACCTAAGTTTCTCAATTGATTATCCATCACACTTGCTTCCAAAGAGACTTCATAGCTCAAGTTTACAATAGTTTGAACTCTACAAAGGCAGGGAATTTCTTAATAAAACTCTTCCATGCAAAATTTGCCAAAAGAGGGAAAAAACACCTTAACGTCAATTGCTCGAACACTATGAACAAAATGGCATTGTCGAAAGAACGAAACCGTACTTTTTGTTGAGGCGCTTCGAACAATGCTAAGCGGCCGCTAAAGTTCCTTTTTTTCTTCTGGGCTAAGCTATTGCAACATCATGTTTTACTCAAAACGTTCACGTTGTAATTCATTGAACATGAAGAAAACACCTTATCAAACACAATGCCGAAAACCGTCATCAAGTTTTCTTTACATCATTGTGTTCTCTATTGCTACATCGTCAGAGATTGTGAAAATCTTAATAAAATAAGAAAAGTGATTCATTATTTTTGTGGGTATTTAATCAGTCAAAGGCGTACAGGGTATTTAACAAAGAAAATCAAAATAATAGTTGAAACAATTCATGTTAACTTTATCGAATTGTCCTCAAATGGCGTCAGAATCACGTCAGTTCATGACCCCGGTCCACAATGTTCTAACATGTACTTGAACAAGATAGTTTAAGTCCCGGTCCACAAAGTCAAGGAAATGTTCCTCAAGTTGCTGACAGTGTAACAGCGTCAAATGAGCTGGAATTGCTATATAGTCCGATGTTTAGTGAATTACTCAATGGAAATTCTCCTGTTGTGTCAAAGTCTTCCGCTGTACATGCTGCTGATAATCCCGATAAACATCAACAACATACACACAACCTCACACTTCTACTACAACCACCGAGTTGGCAGATCCACCTCCATGAACATTCAATTCAACACATCAAACTCCAACTCAAAGTACCAACTGTCAACTGGCACCGTGAAACTTAATTCAAGCAAACCAATACAGAAAATGCTTAATTTGACGACGATGAAATTCTCAACATCTTCAGTACACTGTACAAGATACAAGGAGCCCATCGTTCTCTCATGTTGATTCGTCAAACATGCATACTTTCTATCAACACCATCCTTCCTCACAACGTTAGACAAAAGATCATCCATTAGAACAAGTCATTGGAAATCCTTCTCAATCAGTTCGAACAAGATGTGTATGTTCGCACTCACCGTGAGTCGAACCGAATCAAAGAACATCAAAGAAGCCATGGCTGATTAAGCATGGATTGAATCAATGCAGGAAGAACTTCATCAGTTTGATCGACTAGATGTATGGGAATTAATCGACAGACCACTTTGCAAAAATGTCATTAACTTAAAGTGGCTCTGGAAAAACAAACGTGATGAGGAAAATACTGTCATTTGCAACAAATCTCGTCTTGTGGCTAAGGGATATGCTCAAAAGGAAGGAATTGATTTCGAAGAGTCATTTGCACTAGTTGCTAGGTTGGAAGCTGTACGGCTGTCATTGTAATAAATAAAATATGCGCACACAAACAATCAATTACCGTGAACCAAATGGCCTTAAAACAACATTTCTTTACGGACCTGCTGAATGAAGAAGTGTACGTAAACCACCAAGATTTGTTGACACATATCATCCCGCCAAAGTTTATCGTCTAAGAAAGCATTATATTGTCTCAAACAAGCACCAAGAGCGTGTACATTGAAACTCTCCCAACTTCCTGGTATCCAAGATCTCACAAAGGTTCAATTGATCCAACTCTGTTTCATAACTAAACATAGGACATAATTGCTTTGTGCAAATTTTACGATGTAGACATAATTTTTAGGTCTACGCACCTAACAAACTTTCAAACGTTTTGATAAACTAATGCACAGCAAGTTTGATATGTCTTAAGGGGGGGAGCTGGATTCTTTATAAGAATTAGATCCACCAATCTCCTTCGTGGTAATCTTTATAAACCATTAGTATGCACAAGAGATACTAAAAAAGCATGGAATGACCTCATGGTAGCATTGGTAATCCAAGGCAACAAAAACACCTTGATGCTGACTTGAGTGGTACTTCGGATTGACCAAACGAAAATATCATAGTATGGGTCGGAGCACCTCAGTACCTAACACAATAGACCCTGACTATTGTACATCAACATGTTATTGTGCTATGCTATCAAGGCGAAAACCGACTGAGAAACATCTCACTGCGGTTAAAACGGATCTTTCGGTACCTTAAAGGCTCCCATTAACAATGGTTCTCTGGATCGAAGGACACCGGTTTCGAACTAACTCTTTGGCTTTTCAATTCGATCACGCGGCTGTCCGTTCACTAAGAGCATCATTCTGTGGCATATAATTTCTAGGTGGTGATACGTTAGTCAGATTGGTCATTCCAAAAAGCATGACTGCACTTCAATGTCTTTAGCAGAAGCCTAGTATGTGTCTCTATCTACGTGTTTTTATGCACAATTTCTATTGTTGAGACTCAGCTCACAGATTTTGGCTTCCACTTTGAAAAAATACCTATGTATTGTGACTCAAGCGGCCTGCCATAGCCATCCTCGTGCAATCCAGTCCAGCCATTCTCGTACCAAGCACGATCAATTCAGATATCACATTCATAAAGGAACAGGTTGAAAAGGGATTGGTTGAATCAATCTTTGTCAGAACAAAATACCAGTTAAGCTGACTGTTACTAAAGCTTTAAAGCTTTATCGGAAAGATCGGTTCTTTAAGTATCTTGTCAGACGACTCGGTAAGAGATGTTTTGACTCCAGAATGAACTCGAGTCTGGCAATTGAATCTGCTTGAACCATCAAAACATCAATTTGTAAATATTTTATTCTCTCTTTATTTTTTGATTTATAAAAAAAATTTGAAAAAGGAAATTAGAAAAATTATAAACCTAGAAAAGACAAAATATAAAATCAGAAAAAGATCAAAATACCAAAAAGAATCTTCTCGACAAAGGTCTCTTGGAACGATAACATTTACGTACCTAGAAATGTATTAACATCGACATGGGCGTGTAAATGAAGTTCGAACATGAGTTATCAAATGCTTATCATAAAATTCATTTCTAAATTTTCTTATGACTTATGTTCATTTCCATGCATAACTCGGTCCGAATGTTATAGGGAAGTGTTACCTTCAGTGCACTTACCTAAAATAAGAAGAGAGTCTTCTATCATGTTTGTTTACAATCATGAACATAATTTTTTCACAAAGAACTGTTTCCAATTTCAAACTGTCTACATAAATTTTGTGAGGTATTTTTCCATAAAAAGTGGTATTTGTTAAAATTGTGTGTTCCACACCCCATTCCTCGAATAAGTATTCAAAGAATTGGTAGTAACGTAAATTCATTTTATGTAAATCAATTTCTGAGGGGGAGCTTTTTAAAACAAAGCCTTTTAATGTGTTGGGTACATCTCACAACTGTCAATTTTATGTATCCAAACACATTATGTGAAATTAAAATGTGGAAAAAGAAAATGTCAATTATTAACATACAATGTTCACTAAGGCATCTCACTCCGTCTTCAACATTTTGTGGTGTCATATCAATTTTTCATTCCAATGTCAAGTTTTAATAAATATTTAAGTTATCCCACGATATACAGTGAAGGGGAGCTTATCAGAATCTGAATTCATGCAATATCATGTATAATTTTTCTCCCCAATTGAATTTTTCAGTTAAATTTTAATCAATTGGAATTTCAAAACTAAGTGTTTTTATTATTTAAAATAAGGGAGAAAATATGGATTTAAAATATGTTATAGGATGAATGTGATGCTTTTAAGACGCAAGGCAACTCTTTCCTTCATGGTGCTAAAACAATTTTGAATCTCGAAGCACATGTGTAGGGGGAGTATTGAAAAAACAATGTTAGAAAATGTTTTTAAGTTCGATCTCTTATACCCACAACCTATAAATCTTCATAACGATTTCTAAGTCATAAGGTGATTAGGTTAGGTATAAGTCCTACGACCCAACCAAAACCTGGAGGGTCTACCAAGGACACACCATAGTTAAAAAACAGTCCTTAGGTTATGAGTGGAGATGAATGTGTATAAGGGAAAATGGCCTACTAAGATTGAGCTAACACTGGAACAATCACAACCTAAAGTGTTAGTAATGACGTCTTGTAAGCATTTAAAGGGGTTGAAGAATGAAAAGAATGTATGGATAAAGGGGGGAAAAGAAAGAACCTTCCTTACCCTTAGCAAAACCGGGTCAATACATAATCGATCAAAATCACAAGATGAATTTGTTAAAACGAAGACGACATTCATGGGACCCAGTGATGCAAGCCACAAAAAAACCTTCCTCAGCCCAATTCGAGTTTCTCTTCAAAAACACATGTCTCATTTGTCACGCGAGATACCCACTTATCTATTGACTAACTTACTCCAAGATTATGTTAATTATTGAATAGGTTGGCAGTCGGCGCCAGCCTCCGAATTACTAAAACCAAAATACACAAATCGAGTATCCTAGAGCCCCAGCAAGAGATCAAATTATAAATCTCATTAGGACACAATGTCAAAATACACTTGTTGAACACCATAAAGTTTACAAGTTGTAACAAAGTGTCCTACGCATTATCCTTGAGATCTTGCAAGAACATCTGAGTGATACTTAAGTATTCACAGTGAAGATGGAAATCCTGCTTGAGCCAACATCAAACAAGCTCATGGTAGGTGACTTACAAGATTCTATATAAAATTAAGCTTGCGATAACTGGATATCAATTTTGGTCCAGTAAATGAATTGATGACTAAATCAGAAAGATAGTAACTATCTGATTCACTCTTACTGTGTTGTCTGCTTTGAGACGTTTCGATAATGAGAACTAGCAAGCATGGTGAATCTAATACATCTGTGTTACAAGATCCTACGCTTTGAACTGGAAACCCTATCAAGGATATTCTTTGAATCTACATGATCACAGGTATAGTATTTATACTATAAAACGGGAAACCGGAGGTTAATGCAACCGAACTCAAGATGAATGACAAAGCCATGTTCATCTTTTATTACTAACTGTCTTATTTCAGGTTTAGACGATGGTGTTGCAGCCTCATTCCAGCGAAGTCGGATTCATAAACCACATGCTCATACTCAAGCTTTTATAGTTAATCATTCAACGTCAAGATAGTTGATTCTAATCTTCCCCACCATCAGAGAGCCTCAAAGTTAAATAAAGAATCATCAATTGGGGAGATTGTTAGACTTATAATCATATGTCAAAGAACAAGATTAACAAGGTTTATGAGCCATCGTTAGAGTCAAGAGCACAAGTTTGATCAAGGAAGTCAAATCAAGATGATTCAAGTCAAGGAATGATGCAGATAATGATCGTCAAGAACTCAAAGTCAAAAAGATAAAGCTCAAAAATCAAATCACAAAGCATGAATAACATAGCCATTAAAAAACAATCAAGATAAGATCATAACAGGCAAAGCAAACATTACATTGTCATAACTCAATGTCATCGGTGATTACATAGAAGTTTAAAGAAGAGACCCAACATTGAGGCATAGTTAGCCTTAATTATATTAAGTCAAACAAGAATTTTTTATCGGACCATAGAAAGTTAAACTAAGACTATGTATTGTAATAGGCTAAGTCGGGTTCAACGGCATTAGATTGAATCTAATATGTCCCGTAGTTTCAGCTCAAAGCCCAAGTTAAACAAGCCCACCTGTTAGAAAGCCCAAGTGCCAGCTTACAAAGCATGGGATATAAATATCCCTTCACCACACTTGGTGAAGGGTGTTGATTACTTTTCCATCACTTGTAACTTCCCATTTTTCTCTAATCTAACTTTCTTTCTTGTTTCTCTCTCTAAGATTCTATCTTATTTTCTAGCATCTTGGTATATGATAAGTGGTTTGTTGGAATGGATTTAAACTAGTGGGATAAACAAATCATCAGCCTTTCTTTGTGTCAACTGCCTTTCCTATTGACGTGCTGAGTTTTCTGAGCCATCAACTCGTTTGCCAAACTCAATAGTCTCATCCAACGTCTTGGGTCTGAAGATTTGAGTTCCCATAAATGTTGTCAGGAGTCTACTAATGTACTGTCAACCTTCTTGGTTTCCTTGGCAACAACTTGGTACATATCAGGTTATCTCTTGGAAACGTCATGTACGCAGAATATCGTTCCCTTGACGTTTATAGGTTCCACAACTCATTTCTAATCTTCTTGATGTTCACCCTGCGACAATACTTTTCCTCACTTTTTCTTGATATTCCAAGTCCTTGCATAATGCCTCAGGACCTAAGGTCTTATCTGACCATTCTACCAAAAGTTTCCCCACCCAAAAAAAAAAAAATCCCCCCCAGTACCTAACAGGATCCAGTGGCAAACTTCACTGGAATTCTCAATAGCACAAACCACGATATTGAAAAACTGACTCCCATCTTCTCAATCCACTAGAAAACTGACCACGCCTTCAGTCCCCTTGAAGTTCAAAGGTTGACACTTTATGAAGTCAGCGTAAAAACAAGGGCGCACAGTTTGCACATTCCGTGCCGTTATCCCTTAGTGCGAACTGGGCTTCTATTCTCCATTGCATGAGCTTCACAAAAAGATCTTGGTCAAGTCATTGCATGGATGGATTCTGAGTCATGTTGCGTTGGTGGTGTTGTTTAACATAGGTATTCGTCTTCTTCTGGTATAGATGCCATGATTTGTCTAGATCACAAAAGACAAAACATAAGGTTATATGACAGAATATAATAATGTATAGATGAGATATCAACATAAGAGAGGTATACAATATGACATAACACATCCATTTCATTCATAACTTTGAATTTTTTTCATGAAATAGTTATCGGATTACACAAAATACAATACACAAGATCTAAGGCTATGCTAGCGGGGAAAACCCCTAATACTTAACATGCATGTACAATGACCTAGCAAGATAAAATAACATAAATCACTAGATGTGACTGTCAGCATCCCCATAAGCATCCTGGTTATCTGGAATCATAGCATCTGGTCCTAGCTGTCTAGCTCTCCCTTGCTGCTCTCGGTGTGCTAACAACTCGGCCTGCATGTCACTCATCTCTCATCTCATGTCTCTCATCACTCGGAGAATCTCTTCCATTTGTGTCTGGCGCCTACAGTCAGACTCTTGAAGTGCTACTATCTCAGCCTGTTGCATCTGAAAACGAGTCTTATACACCTGGTGTTGTGTCTGAATGAGAGTACTCTGCAGCTGTAGCTATGCATGATGTGCCTGGATATGAGTCTCGTGTGCATACACATGATCATGATAGGTTTGAAGCTCCTGATAGGTCGCCTGACTCAATCCTATCTAGTGAGCCCAAGCCTCTCGGGAAGCATAGGCCTCCTCCTCCACAATCCATATTATCTCCTGGAGAGTCATCCTATCCCCCATAAGTAAGTCGACCCGCTGCGAGTCCATGGCGACCCGCTGTGATATGCTAGTCCTA
>BQNB010082260.1:0-29380 GCA_026074375.1 Tanacetum coccineum | reverse complement strand
TGCTCAAAAGAGCTTTCAACAACTCTAGCTTATCACAAGGATAAGCTAGTAAGGTCCAATAAGCTTTTCCATTTTAAGCTTATCATCCAAAAGTCCATAATCCATAAGCAAAGGTATTAAGACTGATTTTATTGGTTAAAGTAAATTTAGAGCTTTATTAATAGCTCAATTTGAGCTTAGAGACTCAAAGAGCTTATAAGAGCTTATGAAAAACTTATGAAACAGTAGCAACAACATTTGAGAGTAAAGAGCTTATGACAGATTATTAAAATAGAACTTATGATTTTATTAACTAGAAAACTGATTACAATATGTTGAAACTGAGATTACAATAAGCTTTTAAAAACTGAATTAAAACTACATAAGCTAATTTATGAAAATTACAATTTAACTAGAAATTTTAGAAAGCTAAAAACTAGATATCCGTGTGTGTGAATGTGACAGGCTATTTATAGCCCTGAGGAGATGCTTCTAGGCCTTGGAGTTTGTTAGACGATCCCATAAATCCCTCCCCTTCATTCTTCTCAATCATTGGCTCTCTAATCTTGGCCCTTGGATCATTAAGTGAGCACACGGATTGCCAGCGTGGCAATCCGTGATTTGACCCTCTTGTGCTTCTTTTGTACGTACTTTAGTACAAAAATCTAGCCCTTGGTGTGTTTTCTTCATCCGCGTGGCATTCTCCTTGTGGGTTTCCACCAATGGGAGCGTTTGGAGACGTATAGCTTTGCCATATCATTGCTTGCCACTTAAATTAACTAGCCATGTAGCCAATTTGCATTTACCCTTTGTTTTGACGCAGGAGGTTAAACGAAGGAGATGGTGAACAGTGGTAACTTCTTTTCCCGCGTGAAAACTTATACAAAAGGATGTTTGACTTTTCTTTTTGACCCAGGTTAAAAATAGTTTTGGGCTTTTGGTTATAACAAAGTATTAGGCCGTGGGGTTGTGGGCTCGGGTGGTTATATTAAAAAAGGTGTGATTATAAGGGTCTAAGGAGTGTTAACTCTTCATAATTAAACAAGAGTTAACATCGTTAGGGTTTAGGGACCATTTTTGCAATTTGGTTTTCTTTGAGGAACTGATTTGGTATTTTTGGGTTTTGTCTTTTTGTGGTTGACCACTGTTGACCATGATAGCATTCTCCCGGCTTTTGCACACTCAATTCCGTTCCCGTGTCCGTGTTTGTTCGGCCTCGACCATTTTCTTGTGATATTTGCATTATCCGTACCTACATAATTACAAAGACAAAACAAGTTAAATTATACTGCATTTTATGCATAATTTTGTCTTTTATGGGACATTTTTGATATAAAATGGATATGTGTTTTCAACATATAAAGAATCTTCTTTTGATGAGGATAGTATGCAAATTGAATATGATAACTTATGTGAAATTAGCTTAAAATCATCAACAAAAATAAAATTTTAAAAACTAAAAGAGAGCTTTTAGATAAAGAAATTTTTGAGTTGAATGATAAAATTATGAAAAAACTTAAGAGAAATAAAGAAGTTGACATTGGTTGCGAGTCATGTCAACAACTTCGTTTAGAAAACGCTAAACTTAAGGAAAATCAAGTTAAGTTTGTTAAGTTTGATAAAAGAGCTAATTCGCTAAGAGAAATGTTGAATGTTCAAAAGTCACCTAGTAGTAAAATAGGTTTGGGATTTGATAAAAGTAATGCGTCAACGAGCGAAACAAAACCCATGAGTTTTGTTGGGTTGACTGCTGAATTGGCATGAGACGGATCCACCTTAAAGGCGGACGGGATCAACCATACTGCATCAGTAGATATAGTCTCTCAAGCTGAAAACCCCCTTCTTGCATTAGTTTTAGGTTTAACTTAGATAACTAAAATACTGATAGATTAGATATTAACTCTCGCTCTTAGTGATCGACACCCTACTTACCACGAAACCCCCACCGACCGAGTACATTGCCTGTTAAAGTGTTGTTTTTTGTTAAGTCGGCAAAATATAAATTTAAAACCTGAATCATAATTTACAACCACACAACGACACATCACACCTCAACCTAGAAGAAACTCTAGAGAACCAATTTACCAGAACTTCTATCCTATGAATTGGAATAACAACCAAAGTCAAGGTTTTGTACACATGGGAAATTGTATCCCATTTCAATATCCTAATAAATTGCAACAATTGTAAGGGATGTACAACACTAACATTTTCGAACACATGAGATATTAGGGACCAAACGCTTGAATTTGTTTTTGTTGAAATATGTATGCTTGAGAATGTGTTTGGAGTTGGACGAATGGATTAAAGATAGTGATTGCACCAAACATATGACCGGTAACAAAAGTCTATTCTCTACCTACAAAGCATACGAAGGAGGTAATGTTGTTTTTAGAAGTAACTTAAAAGGAAAGATCATAGGCAAATGTACGATTTCTAACGAGTCTCTTACTATATCTAATGTAGAACACGTAGACAACTTAGCGTTTAATTTACTTAGTGTTCGTCAAATTTGCGATAATAAGTGTAGAGTCTTATTCACGGAAGAAGGTAGTGAAATAATTAAAGATGGTAAAATCATAGGAAACGAGATTAGGAAAAATGGTTTATACGTAATGAAATTAGGAAATAAGTCTCAAGACAAATTATGTCTTGCCGCGGTAATGGATAACTCTACCTTATGGCATAGAAGACTTGGTCACGCAAATATGCATTTAATTTAATCTTTGACATCCAAAGAATTAGATAGAAACTTACCTAAGATAAAGTACGATAAACATTTTTATGATGCTTGCAAAATTAGGAAGCAAGCTCATGCAAGTCATCAAGCTAAAAATATGGTTTATACTAAAAGATGTCTAGAATTATTACATATGGATTTATTTGGTCCATTGGCAATTAAAAGGAAGTTTAGAATCAATGGTCTTCATGTTGTTGAATGATTGACTTGAAGCTTGAGTATGAGCATTTAGTTAATGAATCCACTTCACTGGAATGAGACTGCAACACCATTGTCTAGTCCCTGAAATAAGATAAGGGTTAGTCATTAAAAATATGAATTGTGCTTTGTCATTCACTTGAGTTCGGTTGCATTAACTTCGGTTCCGGAGGACCACCTGTGATCAGATAGGTTCAATTTAGAAGAACCTCCTTGATAGGATTTCCAACTTAAAGCGTAGGATCTTCTAACACAGATGTAATTAGATTCACCATACTTGCTAGTTCTTATTACCGGAACGTCTCAAAGCAAACAACACGGTAAGAGTGAATCAAATAGTTACTATCTTTCTAATTAAGTTGTCAATTCATATACTGGACCAAATCGATATCCAGTTGTCACAAATTCGATTCATATAGAATCTTGCAAGTCCCCTGCCAAGATCTTTTATTTTGCTCAAGCAGAATTTCCACATCACTGTGGAAAACTTAAGTATCACTCGATGTTCTGGTCAAGATGTTCAACTTCTTCTTCCTCGGTTTGATCTTGTCTTTCATCTTTGAGATCATTATCATCTCTTTGTCTCTTATCTTGGACAATTTCATCATCTAATCTGGCTAAGCTTCCAGTTTCTTTTGATAAACAAGGAAATATGTGTTCAAAGAAAGAAGCATTCCTTGATTCCATTACTGTATTCTTTTGTATATCCGGATATTTTGATTCATGTACAATGAAACGATAAGCACTGCTATTCTTAACATATCCAATGAATATACAATCCACAGATTTAGGTCCAATCTTTTGGGCCTTGGGAGTTGGCACATCTACCTTGGCTAAACAGTCTCATACTCCTAAGTACTAATATGATGGTTTTCGTCCCATCCATAATTCATAAGGAGTCTCTTCCTTTTCTTTACGAGGTATCTTATTTAAAAGATAAGTAGCTGTCAGAATGGCTTCCCCCTACATGTCCTGGCTCATATCTTATTTAAAGTTTTGTTTCCGTAGGGTTAAAATTGCAAAATTTCTATTTTTAAAGAACGGGATTCGTTCCCGTTCACGTTTTTCGTGTTTTTAAGCTCATTTCAATTCCGTTTTTGTTCTAGTTTTCTTTAAACTTACTTTTTAGTCAATTAGAGTCTATTAAAAGAGAAAAATTCATTTTAGGTTTAATTTTGAAAATTTAGGGTTTTTAATCACCATTTAGGGTTCCCGTTTTGCGTTTTTAGTTAAAGTTTAATTTCCCGTTATTAAAGTTAGGTTTAATTGTCCTTTAATTTGCTCACTTTTAGGATTTTAGAAAACAAATCATCTCTGAACCAATTCAAATCATTGTCCAAATAACAAACGTGGTCTCAATTTCATAAATCTTCGAGGAATACGACCCG
The DNA here is from genome assembly GCA_026074375.1 of Tanacetum coccineum. Lineage (NCBI taxonomy): Eukaryota > Viridiplantae > Streptophyta > Magnoliopsida > Asterales > Asteraceae > Tanacetum > Tanacetum coccineum. The sequence continues at coordinate 25,075 of BQNB010082260.1, read as the reverse complement.
GTAATCACTTACCGGTTAATATACGTATAATATATATATTTGTAAGAATTTTCCTTTCTTCCTTTGTCCTCAAGGGTAGTTTGGTAATTTTCTATTTCTATATTATATTTTATTAATACGTGTATATATTACTACGAATCAAGTATATGTGGGATACCAAGATTTATTAAAACTTGACATTGGAATGAAAAAATGATATGACACCACACAATGTTGAAGACAGAGTGAGATGCCTTAGTGAACAATGTATATTATTAATTGACATTATAATTTCTACATTTTAATTTCACAAAATGTGTTTGAATACATAAAATTGACATTTATGATATGTACCCAACACATTAAAAGGCTTTGTTTTAAAAGCTCCCCCTCGGAAATTGATCCACATAAAATGACATTATAAGTACCACACTTGTTTAACTTATTTGAGAAAGGGAGTGTTGAACACATAATTTTAACAAATACCACTTTTTATGGAAAGATGCCACAAATTATATTGTAGGCAATTTGACCTTGAAAGTTCTTTTTGAAAATTGTGTTCAACGGTTTTAAAAACACATGATAGAAGACTTCTCTTCTATTTTTAGAGTAAGCGCACTGAAGCGTACACTTCCCTATTACATTCGGGTCCGAGTTATGCACTGAAATGTACATAAGTCATTATGAGAAAATTTAGAAATGACATGTTTTGTTTGAAAGCATTTGAAACTCCTATTCGAACTTCATTTACACACCCGTGTGGATGTTAATCAACATTTCTAGGTACGTAAATGTTATCGATTTCAAGAGACATGTCGAGAAGATTCTTTTTGGTATTTTTGAAATTTTCTGATTTTATATTTTGTTTTTATAGATTTTATATTTTTGTATTTTCTTTTTGTTGGTTTTATATTTTTTTTAAAAATATTTATAAATCAAAATAAAAAGAAAACAAAAATAGTTACAGATCGATTGTTGTATAGATCAAGCAGATCGTTTGCCAGAACCTCCATTCTTTGGAGTCAAAACATCTCATACCGAGTTCGTCTGACGAGATACTTAACCAATCTTCCACAAATCTTTAGTAAACGGTCATGTCTAAACTGGTATTCACTCCACAAAGAAATAATTCAAACAATACGTTCCTTATGAAATGATATCTGACATCGATGTGCTTGGTACGGGAATGCATGACTGGATTGCACGAGATGGCTATGGCTGCATTTGAATCACAATACATAGGTATTTTGTCAAAGTGGAAGCCATAATTTGTGAGCTAACTTCTCAACCATAGAACTTGAGTGCAACACGCAGATAAAGACACATATTCGGCTTCTGCTGAAGACATTGAAGTGCAGTCCCGCTTCTTGGACGACCAGCTGACTAACTTATCATCTCCTAGAAATTGCCACCAGATGTGCTCTTACGTGAATCGAGACAGCCCGCGTGATCCGAATCTGAAAAAGTTGCTAGTTCGAAACCGGTGTCCTTTGGATACCAGAGTCCCATGTTAATGGTATTCGTAAGGTACCAAAAGATCCGCTTAAACACAGTGAGATGTTTCTCAGTCGATTTTGCTTGATAGCGAGCACAATAACATGTTGGATGTACAATATCTGGTCTACTTGCTGTTAGGTACATGAGTGCTCCAACCATACTATGATATTTCGTTTGGTCAACCAGAGTTCCATTCAAGTCAGTATCTAGGTGTTTCGTAGCCATTGGAGTACTAATGCTATCACATGAGGTCATACCATGCTTTATAAGTATCTCTTGAGCATACTTATCTTGGTTTATAAAGATGCCACATGGGGATTGGTGGATCTGAATTCCTAAAAAGAATTTCAGCTCCCCCATCATAGACATTTCAAACTTGTTGTGCATTAGTTTTTCAAACCTTTTTGAAAGTTTTAGGTTCGTAGAACCAAAAATAATGTCATCAACGTAAATTTGCACAAGCAATATGTCTTCCCTATGTTTAGTTATGAACAGAGTTAGATCAATAAAACCTTTGAGAATCCTTTGGGTACCAGGAAGTTGGAGAGTTCATCGTACCATGCTCTTGGAGCTTGTTTGAGTCCATATAATGCCTTCTTTAGACGGTAGACTTGGTCAGGATGATATGGGTCTACGAATCCATCTGGCTGGTTTACGTACACTTCTTCCTTTAGAGGTCCATAAAGAAATGATGTCTTTACGTCCATCTGGTATACTGGAAATGATTTATGTGCAGCATATGCAACGAATAACCGGACAACTTCCAACCTAGCAATTGGTGCAAATGACTCTTCGAAATCAATTCCTTCCTTTTGAGCGTATCCCTTAGCTATAAGACGAGCTTTGTTGCGAATTACAGTATTTTTCTCATCACATTTGGTTTTCCAGAGCCACTTCATGTTAATGACATTTTTGTAGAGTGGTTTGTCGACTAATTCCCATATATCTAATCGATCAAACTAGTAAAGTTCTTCCTGCATCGCTAATCCATGCAGAATCAACCATAGATTCTTTGATGTTCTTTGGTTCGGTTCGACTCACGGTGAGTGGGAACATACACATCTCGCCATCTATTTCTAGCTGAATTCTTGTTCTAATTGATTGAGAAGGATTTCCAATGACTTGTTCTAACAGATGATCTTTTGTCCAACGATGTTCAGAAGGATGTCGTTGATAGAATGTATGCATGTTTGATGAATCAACATGACGAGATGATGTCCCCCCTCGTTCTTGTACCGGTGTACTAAAGATGTTGATAAATTCATCTTTGTCAACTTGTGCATATTCTTTATTGGTTTCTGCTTGAATAATGTTCTCATTGGCAGTGAGAGTTGGTGCTTGAGTTGGTGCTTGACATGTAGTTTTAGGTGTTGTTTGAATGTTCAATAGAGGTATATCTGCATCAACGGTTGTTGAAGTGGATGGAGTTGTGTATTTTTGTTGACGTTGATTAGGTGCATCAGTAGCAGTTACAGCGGAAGACTTTGACACAACTGGAGTAGTTCCATTGAGTAATTTATCAAACATTAGACTAAATAGTAAATCCATCTCATTTGATGTTGTTACTGTCTCAGCTGCTTGAGGAACATTTTATTGACTTTGGGGACCGGGACTTAAATTGTCTTGTTCAAGTGCAGTTGTCTGACATTATAGAACGGGGTCAGAACTGACGTGATCTGACGCCATCAGAGGCAATTCGTCAAAGTTAACATGTTGGGATTAAAAGCTTCATAAGGCTGTTTGGAATTATTGCTGCTCTTATCAAAGTTAGTGTTGCTCAAGAAGAAAGGTTTGTGTTACTACTGCTAGCAAAAAGATTATGAAAAATATGCTAAGTAGTTAGTACTACCAGTATAAACTTAGTACTGCTAGTGTAACTTAAAATTGCTAGTATATGTTAGTATTGCTAGAGTAAAGTTAGTACTGCTAGAGTAAAGTTAGTGTAAACTTAGTACTGCTAGAGTAAAGTTAGAACTGCTAGTATATGTTAGTACCGCTAGAGTAAAGTTAGTACTGCTAGAGTAAAGTTAGTACTGCTGGTGGAGAATGAAGAAAATATTCTAAGTAGTTACTGTTGCTTGTACACAGTTAATGTTGCCGGTGTATAAGTTACTGCTGCTAGTGTTCAGAGTTAATGCTACTGGTACAAAGTTACAACTGCTGACAAAGTTACAACTGCTGACAGAGTTACAACTACTAATGGATAAAGATTGATTGAAGATAAAGATTACTTATGTGATATGTATGAGATATTTTTGTAAAAGATACGTATAAGTTATTTGGAATCCCGTGCTTAAAAAAAGAAATTTGGCAAATTAAAACCTACGAGAGCAAAACAAAATTTTCCTAGAAACTTTACGATAAAATAAAATTGTTCTAAAAAGATTTATATTTTGATTGAAATAATTTCTATTTTTTATGATTTTTTTAAAGTTTTTTAAATAAACATAAATGTTTAAAAATTACTAAAGCAAATTTAAAAATTCGAGAGTAAAAAATACAGAAAACAGCTTGAAACTAATAGAACCTATGGGGGGGAAAATAGCTTGATTACTCAGCTTATCGAATAAAGCTGTGTAAAAGTCTAAAACAGTCTTATTACTTAAAAGGGGAAAAGGTGTACTAATAATAAACTTTGCATTAAGGTATAATGAAAAAGTCCACAGGCACGATGAAGTGGAGTGAGTGGTGTTGTGATGTTAAAATGTAGAGGGTGAGATTGAGTCTGTGGTACGAGTCTTTGCTCACTCCCCGATTTCCTCCTTCCCCTTTTTTTGTTATTTTTGAAAACTTATAAATAAGGCAAAGTTTGTAGAAAATCCTAAAAATAAACACTTTTTAATAAAAGAAACATTTTAAAGAAAAGCCCAAAATAAAACTGTTAAACAACTTATAACTAGACAGTTACTACTTAACTACTTTTTTTGGCTTTTTATAAAATTTTACAAGTAGAAATATGTTAAGGCAGGGACAAAATAAGCTACTACTAACCTAAGACAAACCTAATAAGCAGGTTTAGAAAGAAATAAGCAATAGAAAACAAATTAAGAACTGAAAATCCAAATAAGCTTTATTATGAAAACTAAAAACCAAACAGTCCCTAGGCAGACTTTGAGGCTTATTTTTAAGCAAGCAAATAAGTACCTTAAGAATTTATACTTGACTTTCTTGAAAGCTTGACCTAGAGGCTTTATGAAGATGCTTTTTTTAAAATTTGAGACCAAAAGAGCTTACTGGAAAAAGCTCTAGTGAACTTGCTAAAATCTGACATGTTTCTGATTTGCTTTGATTTTGAAAAGCAACCAAAAGTTCACTTTTGCAGCTTAAAAACAGATAATCTTATGAGCTTATTTTGAAAATCCAAATTAAAAAAGATGATTTATGACTTAAGGACATCTTATTCTATGAATATCAAATATTAATAACTTCAATTACACTCTAAAAATTAAGCTAGAAAATGTACTTATGCATTTTTATCTATCTGATGCAGTTAGCACACAAAAGACCAAAACTTAAATCCTCTTAATGCAGACTTATTAGGCTAAATCTAGCTCCTATTTGACACCAAACTAAAGAGATATAAGGTAACAATAACAACTAACCACTTTTAAAATCTCTAAATGCAACAAGAACAGATAACAAACTCACAAATCAATTTAACAAATAGAAAACTAAAAGAAATCTACTACACCTAATCAACTAAAAAATCCTTCACTATTTTTTTTATAAACCAAAGTTTGGAAGTTTTAATCAACCTTGAAATTAAAGAAACAAACAGTATTAACTTGTAGTTAATACTACTTGTACCAAACACCCCCTTATTTCACTATAAACAATCTTAAGCTTAATAAATAGAATTCAATTAAACTAAGTGTTGAATACCAGATAATTAACTAACTTATATTCACCTCATAATAAACTATAACAACCAACAAAATAAAGCCAGAATCAAACATCAACTTAATTATTCAAGATATATTTTTAGTTTTTAATGACAGATTTTGAGATAAAATGAAGCAAACTAATTTATAGCTATACTAAACAAAAACAGAAAGATCAAACTTATTCATTAGCATAAAAAGACCAGCAATACGTCACTAATAAGCAAGAAATAAGCAAAGTTAAGCACATTAAAGCGAAGAAATTAAGACAAAAAGGAAATAGAGGAAACTTACCAAAGCCTTAGCTAAACAAAGGCAAATCAATGCTCAAATGAGCTGTCTACAAGCTCTAGCTTATCAATGATAAGCTAGTAAAAGTCTCATAAGCTCTTCCATTGTAAGCTTATCATCCAAAAGCTCAAAATCCATTAAGCAAGGTTAATTGTCTGATTTTAAAGGTTTTAAAAGATTAAATGTTTATTATTAGCTCAATTTGAGCTAATAGACTCAAAGAGCTTTTAAGGAGCTTATGAGAGCTTGTGAAACAGTAATCATGAGTATGAGGAATTGTAAAAGCTTAATAGTGAAAAATATTAAGTAAAAGTGAAAAAATGATTTCATTAATAGATAACATATTTACAATCTTGGGAAAAAATGAAGATTACAAAAACATTTTATAAGAAAAAATTACATTGAATCTTGCAATCATTGGATACCATCCTTTGAGCCGTTGGATTAAATGAGGAGACACACGGATTGCCACGTGCATTCCGTGTATCAGGCCGCCGTGCGTCTTCTTTTGTACTTAGTAAATAGTGCAAATTACCATTCCCCATGTGTTTCTTCTCATGCATCACGTGTCAATCATCTTGGATTGCCAAGGAGAGCAACATGTGGACGATTACTCTGCCAAGGTGTCCTTTATCACTTGAATTTCATAGCCACGTCCTCAATTTGATTTTACCCTTTGTTTTGAGCTCGAGGTAAAACGGGGAAAGAAGGGAATAGTAACTAACAACCTATCCCGCGTTTACATTTTATAAAAGGGTGTTTGACTTCTTTTGACCCGGTAATTTTAATTTGGTCTTATAAAGGTTTTGGCCGGGTAAGGTTTTGGGACCTGGCTTGGTTTTTTTAAATAACAAGGTAACGGGAGTTAACACCTTATAATAACAAGAGTATAACACCCGTTAGGGTTTAGGGACCATTTTTGCAATTTGGTTTTCTTTGAGGGACTGATTTGGGTGATTTTTTGGAATTTTTGTCTTTATATGGTTGACTTTGGTTGACCACTGTTTGACTTTTGCGTTGACCTTTGATAGCATTCTCCCGGCTCTTGATACTTTATCCTTCCAGTGTCACCCGTTGATAGTTCCGTTTTGACCGTTTATCTTGAGATTTTTGCAATATCCGTACTACACAATCACCAAGACAAAACAAGCAATATACAAGCATTTTAAGCACAATTTTGTCTTTTATGGGACATTTTTGATATAAAACAGATATGTGTTTTCACACATATCAAAATTCCCCAAACTAAGCGATTGCGTGTCCTCACGCAATATTATATGCTCTATAACCAAATACCTACAATAACTTCCTCAAACTAAATCTTTGAAAAATAGCAAAGAATTTTGTGGGGAGAGTTTAGAAATCACAAGTTATAAAACACCCTATTTTCCCATTTAAAACTTTTTCATTTTCATTTTTTATATATATATAAACTTAGAATATTTTCAAACTTATCGTATTTACATAACTGATAGGATCATAAACAAGAATTCATTCGATCCGATAATGGCCCCAAAAAGGATAAATTCATCGTCCCCGACTTTTCACTTACTCCAAACCAAGCTTAAAACGAAATCACAGCTAAATATCAAGTAAATGATCTAACACTACTTCTTTTTGTAACTTGTGAATCTTTTTACTCCCCGACCTTTATTATTATCTAAATGTATGTGCCTATTTTGAATTCAAACCATGGATCAACCTTTTGCAAAATACTATGCATCACGTTCCACCCAAGAAAATAAGTTTTGAAGCATATCATCCCATATACGACTTTTCGTCTCGGCACATCCCAACCTTGCAGTTAAGTGACCAGGCTTTTGACACCCTACAGAGACTAGCATCGGGACTCATGGACCTTAAGTTTCAAAAACTCTCAGTTTCCGAAATACATACTTATAAAATAGAAAAGTCAAAGTTCAAAAGCATATTTGAATTTAACAAAAAGAAATCTATTTAATTCAAACTTAATATTAGACATTTATGCAATGTAACCCCTACACCCTTTTAGAAGGTCTGCAACCTGGATTGTGAGCCAGCAAGATGCAGAAACTTTTATCACCTCGGATTTTTATTCTTGCTATGGCTTTCTTTAGAAGACTACCACATCGTTTGTGAGCCTACAATAGGTAGTAAACTTATATCAGCCCACAGCTTTATTATTATTATATTGTTTTTATTTTATCAACATTAATTCATTCATCATCATATTTTTTTTCATTTTGTAGCATTCTTTTTTGGTGATATAGGAAGGACTTCTTTTTGAAAAAATTCAAGTATAAGTTTGAACTAAGACTAAAATTATTGCTATATTTACATAAAAATTATTGATTGTAGTTTTAATCTCCAAAAACACACGTCTATTATTCCGGTTAAGAGCTTATGGAAAAAAGCACAAGTTACATACATGACTCTTAAGATTTCCAAATAATCCTTGCTTAGCATCCAACTCATACTTAACTCTATCATTTTTCGTTCTTCGCGAATTTCCGCGAACGCTTAGCCTAAAAGTTAAGGAACAAGCTAGAGCTCAACACGCTCGATCGGGTCAAAATTTATTCTTATTCTACCCAGCAAGAAAGTCAAAATTGTGACAAAAACACTTATTTTATTTTTAAATTTTTTAAAATTTTCATATTTTTGAAAATTTTGGTGGGAAAACGGGGTACGTGAGAACAACAGGTAAAAGTAGGTAAGATCATATCGAAGATATACTACCCCATACTAAAATCAAACATTGTCCTCAATGTTTCCTAGCCTAAGACTTAAAAACCCCATACTAATAACTCAAAAAGGTCGAATGCATAAACCTAAACATGAAGAAAGATAACAAAAAACATTTAAGACCGTTATTAAGTATGCTATAAAGATAAATGTTAGACGATAAAAATCCTTAGGATATACGGATTCCTAGAACTATGGCAAGCAAAGGCTAAACGAAGCTCGAGTGGGCCAGGACAAAACACCTGAACCCGAGAGTCATCATAAAATTTGGGTGTTCCAGCAAACAATCACAACAAACAACAAACACAAAGAATCGGAAAAGTACAAGCCTCCCCACATCATAAATAAGAAAGAAAAATAAAAAATGGGATAAGCATGGGGTGCCTCCTACGAAGCGCTTTTGTTTTTGGAACCGAGGTCACAGTAGCTTGACTCGACCCTAAATTCATTCGTCCTAGGGAAAGTGCTGAGATACCGGGGAAAACCATGGGTGGTGTTCCCCTCCGAAGTATGCTTAAGATCGGTGGCAATTCACATTTTGAAAGTTTGAATCTAGTATGAGATAATTTTGCATGCCATATGGAAAAACCTTTTGGTTATAGTTGAAAGGGGCCGACCTATGGGTTATAAGATTCCCCTGAATATCTTTAGACGAGAGTTATAAAAGAAAACTTGATCACCAACCAATTAGAACAACAGCTGATTTATATTTTTGAAACGTGCAGCATCTTCTTCCGCAACCATAAAAATACAAAAAATTCTCGAATGCATGATCACGAAGCATTAAGTACCTTACGTAGCAGCTTCCGTTGATCGTCCACGGTATTAAAGATCAAATTAGCCGAGTTAAATAATGCCCAATACGCTCTATCTCCTAAATCAATAGGTATATGACACACTTTCCATACACGAGCTAGTATGGTGTGGCACACCCATAGTGTCTGAGATAAAGGTACAATCCCATAGAGCGTCATTAAGCCTATCGGACCACGAGCAACGGTTTCCCTTTTCTCCAACCGTCCTATCCAAAAATTTCGTTTTTAACCCACGATTCGACACCTCGACTTGACCACTCGTTTAAGGGTGGTAAGCAGTAGCAAGACGATAAGTGACCCCATACTTAGACATTACTTTAGCAAATTTGTCATTACAGAAATGGGTCCCATGATCGCTTATAATAGCTCTCGGTGTACCGAATCGGGCAAAAAGAGATTTCAAAAACTTAACTACAACTCTAGCATCGTTAGTGGGGAGCGCCTTGGCTTCAACCAATTTGGATAGGTAATCGACGGCTACGAGTATGTACTTATTTCCTCTAGATGACGGAAATGGTCCCATGAAGTCTATGCCCCAGACATCAAAGATTTCACACACTTACTGGAATTATGTGGCATCTGCATCACGTTGTGAGATTTTGTCCCTACGCGGCATGAGTTCACAGTTTTTGACTAACTCATGGATCTTTTTATGTAGATTGATGGGCAATAAAATCCTGAATCAAAAACCTTTTTAGCGGTGTAGTTGGCACCGTAATGTCCCCCGGTGGGTCCACTGTGTAAGCTGTGAGGATGTCGACAGCTTCTTGGACTGAAACACATTGCCGGGATTACTTGATCCGCACAGGTTTTGAATAGAAAGGGTCCGTCCCAAAAAATGGTTTGACATCTATTAAAGAATTTTTTTTTTCTACTGAGTTTGACAATTTCCCTTTTGACAATGAAATTCCCCGCGTGGTAAATTTCATAATCAGCAAACCACGGGGTACTGGTCACCACAGAGAGTCACCATATTAAGTGTCTCGAGAGGAAATTTTTTGTTTATTTCCTTTGGATCGAGAACATTTTCATACGGGTATTCTAATCGGGAAAGATGATCGGCTGCGTAGTTCTCGGCTCCCTTCGTATCAATTACTTTAAAATCAAATTCCTGAAGAAGGAGAACCCAACGTAGCAATCGTGCCTTGGCATCTTTTTTAGCAAATATGTACTTAAGGGCGGAATGGTCCGTATACACTATGCTTTTATTCATGATGAGGTATGACCGGATTTTTTCGAAAGCGTACACCACATCTAACATTTCCTTTTCCGTTGTGGTGTAGTTCGATTCCACCTCGATCATTGTTTTGCTTGCATAATGTATAGGCCTAAAGTGTTTCTCAATTCATTGCCCCAGAACCGCACCTATGGCATAGTCGCTCAATTTAAATGCATTTCATTTATGCCTATCAGTCTATTCCAACTACAAGAAATACACAAAGATCATCCAGCTAACAATTATTGGTACTGCATTCAGCACCTCGACAGAAGAATGACAAAGAACTTTGGATTGAAAATGGTTTGTTTAGTTTAGTTTAGCAAAGAATAAACCATAAAAAATAGGGGGGACGTTCATGAACTACTTGTTTGCTTGCTTTTTATCACAAGAAGAACCCAAAAAGGTAATTCATGGATTGAAGGATCCAAGCTGGATAGAAGCTATGCAGGATGAGCTAATTCAATTCAAATTACAAAAGGTTTGGACCCTGGTGGATTTACCAAATGGAAAAAGGGCCATAGGCACTAAATGGGTTTATAGGAACAAGAAGGATGAAAGAGGCATTATGATAAAGAACAAAGCAAGATTGGTTGCTCAAAGGTACACACAAGAAGAAGGGATTGACTGTGATGAAGTTTTTGCCCTTGTTTCCAGAATTGAAGCAATTAGGCTATTCTTAGCCTATGCCTCATTTAAAGACTTTGTGGTGACCAGATGGATGTCAAGAGTGCTTTTCTTTATGGAAAGATTAAAGAGGAAGTCTATGTTTGTCAACCACCAAGATTTGAAGATCCAGACTTCCCTGACAAAGTATACAAAGTAGAAAAGGCACTTCATGGATTGCATCATGCTCCTAGAGCTTGGTATGAAACCTTGTCAGCGTATTTGTTGGATAGTGGGTTTCAGAGAGGAAAGATAGACAAGACCTTGTTTATCAGAAGGGTCAAAAGTGATATTTTATTAGTTCAAGTATATGTGGATGATATCATTTTTGGTTCTACAAAGAAGTCATTATTGTAGGATCCCTTTGCTTAATGGATCTTAACCTTTAGCTTGTAAAGGGTTTGTTGCCTTAGATAAATCTAAAGTAACAATGATGTAACAATGATTAACACTATTGATTACGCGGAATTTAATCATCAATGTTAAAGAAGAACCACAATCAAAACACTTTTATATTGAACTTTGAATCTGCTAGGTTTCAGATTACAAAACTTTGATTACTATATTGTTCTCTATGTTTCTTCTGTAGTACTATATTCTACAAAACTAGCCTAGGGACCTTTTATAGACTAAGGGAACCCTAATAGGCTTTACAAAACGCGCTATAAAGATAATGCATATCCATTTCCTAAGATATCTCTTGGCATATCTTTAACTTCTAAACTTATTCTTGCGTACACGCAGACTTAACTTTTACATAAAACAGTTTTAACTATTTAATACTGCTATTACTAACTTATGATAAACCTTTTAACAGTACTAACCTATTATACTAGCAGAATAACTTTAACTACTTACGAATTAGTGTGGTTATACAAATTCCTAATCAATACTCCCCTAACTGAAAAACTGCACTTGTTAATTAAAGTTTATTTAGAGGTCTTTAGTGTGGGCTTTTGAGAATTGATCCAAGCTGTCTTTAAGTCCTTAGCTTCTATTGAATGATAGTTTCTGTTTGACTGTTCTTTGAAGAACCAGATCTTTTCTTTATCTTTTAGTCGTTGTATTCTTTCACAGTACAAAACAATATAACTTAGTTGGCAGTGTTGTTTTTGGCAAACTACCGAGCCATCAATGGATTTGTTAAGTCTTTCCATGTAGCCGTTTTGCTATGGACTAGGTTTTGCTTCATTGTAGTAACAAGGTTGCATTAATAACCTTATAGTATTTTAGCAAACTATAAGCTATCAACGGATTTGAATTATCTTTCACCATTAGCCGTGTGCTCGGGAGTAGCCATTGATTTAGTGCAATACTATGGTGAATGATTACCATACAGTTTTTTGGGTAAACTGTCACCTCTTAATGGATTTTGAGGAAGTCTTTACCAAAGCTGTTTGCTTTGGACTAGCCAGTCCTTATGCCTATTAAGCATGGTGAACTGATAACCATTTGTTGTATGGTGATTAAGCCAACACCCAAACCCTTCTCACTTCCATAATAGTCCAAAGTTTCCAAAAAACATGCCATACTTGCTATGATAAATTAATTACTTCTAATCCCAACTTGCTTCTCAATCTTCTTACAAGTGTTTATGTAGCAAAACTTCATTCATTTTTCCTTCTGAAGCTTCATTTTCAGCATCACCTGCAAGCTTCTTTTTAGACAATGGTAATTTTCTATCCGCTAACATTATATTATAGTTGCTTGCCTCCAAAGTTAAACAATGTACTTCACCATTTTCATAAATACCTCCAACTACCATCTTTTGTTGAAGTGGTATAGCTACAAATTATCATCCTTCATTGAGAGGTGATTAACATAGTCCTTGTGATCATCCAAAGCACTCTGTCATAGCATATTCAGGCCTATTTAGATTCCATCTTCTACATTACAACCTATCACTCTATAAGATTCTCTATTGTGAAATTATTTAACCTATAGCTCCATAGCTCTATGTAGGACTGTATCAGCTCCATTTGCTCTCATTATCTGAAAATACTTCTTTGGCCTTGCTGAAATATCTTCCAATTTAACACACTATCAGATTTTGTAGTCAAAGGTTGTAGGATTTCATAGCTCTACTGATTCCTCTTTGTTCAAGTCTCTGAATCTTCTTGTGCACTCTTGTCAACATTTACCCTTTCTAGCCTTTTGCTTCTTTCTTTTTCCTGTTCTTTTTACTGGCTCTTCTTCCTTTACTTCAGCAACTTTGTCTCCTATAGCTGGAACATCTTTATCATCAAACCTTTGTTTCTTTGAACTCTTTGTCTGAAGATCTTCTCCATATCTTTTTAATTTTGCCTTTGTAGCTTCAAGATTTATAGGAACAAAAGTGTTAATCTGCTGAACTAACTTATCAAACTCTTCTTTAATTTCTTCAAACTTCAACTTCTTTAACTGAGAAAGCTTCCAAGTTCCTTGATTCTTAAGATAGTTTGACATATAGATTCTTAACTGTGACTGAGTCATGGGTTTGTTTCTCTTTGCCTTAGCTCTTTCCTCTGCAAAGTTATTTCTTATTTGATTCACATTTCTGCATTCTTTTTGCAAAATATGTTCCGGCAATATCCTTTCCCAAACAAATCGCTTTTGTCATCTCTGCATTTGCTTCTAGCTTGGCTTTAATAGCATCCCAGTCTTCTTCAGTATAAAATTGAGCTTCAAATTGAACTTGAGCTTTTCTTTTCTTTTGTTTGTTGTGGATAAAAGCTTCATACTTCATTGCCCAGTCTTCTTAGCTATCATTTTATCTAAATGAATCTGCTTTGCAACTTCTTCATCTAATTGAGCTTGCAACTTTATAGCCTCTTCCAATCTAGCTTCCTCTTGTCTCATTTGTTCTTTAGTTTTGTAAGTAGCCTGGATATCCTCTTCAATCATTGAAGCCTTTCCTTCCCTTTGACCCCTTTTACTAGCAGTACCAGAATCAACTTTAGTACTACCAGTATTAACATCTTTAATACCAGTATTAATCTCTTCTTTAGCATCCAATCCAATATTAATATTCTTAGCCACTGACCTTTCTCTCCTCCTATATCTCTTCGTCCTTATCAGTTGGATTTTCCTCCTAATCACCCTAAGAAGCAAACCTTTGACAATGTTTTAGCTGCTCCCATATTGGTAGGACTAATTTCTTCTTCTTGAGCCTCCCACCTGAAGCTTTTGTAGTGTGTAACAAAATTGTTGACTCTGTTTCAAGGATTCTTTTACCAAAGTAACTTGGGATATAATCAAATATCCTGAATTATCCTCCCCTGATCCTCTGGTTCTTCACTCTCTGATTCAGACACAATCACCTTCTTGGATTTCCTTTTCAAAGATGTTTCCAGAGATTTCACCTTCTTTACCAATTTAACCACAACATCCCCTAGTGTCTGTTTGGTTTTCCTTCATCTTTCTCCAAAACAAGTAACCTTGGTCACAAACTAGTTACGTGTCACCATCATTCCTTGGTTGTTATACTAGGCCTCAACACTTCTGATGTGTTTCCTTCAGGGAGAGGTGCTTCATTAGGACATAGGTGGTGAAATGAGGTGGTGAAAAATAGGTGGTGAGTGATGGGTGAACAAAGGTGGTGATTAATGTGGTGAATGAGGTGGTGATTGATGTGGTGAATGAGGTGGTGATGGATGTGGTGAATAAGGTGGTGATGATAGATGAGGTGGTTGGGATGTGGATGATATTGGATCAACAGGTGTGTGATGGGGTTCAGCTGGTTGTGCTGAGCCTTCACCTTGATCCATAGCTGCCCCTGCCATCATAGCAGGCAGCAATGGTACATATCCCCTGCATAAACCCCTTTTCAGGTTTTGCAAAGAATGCTTTTTGGTTTAAAGTTGGGCGCTACAAACTTTCTTTAATTTTCAGTTGTAATATCCAAAATAATTTGTAAAAACCTTGGATACATTAAAAATTTTGAATTACTCTCTAAGTTATGAACCATCCCATCAAAAATCATTTTAGAAAAATTATAAACCCTATTGCTAGATAGACAGATTAATGCAGTAGCAATAGTACTCATCACCTGACTTAGGGGCTTAAGCAGTGTAAAATATGATGGATTAAAAATTTCCATTGGGTGTAAAATTCTTTTTCCAAAAAGTTAATTTCCTCAGTAACATACCCAATGTGGCTAATCCAGCATATATTTCAGCATCAGATAAAATTATGTATTCCTGTAGCATCTGCCAATTGAAGTTTACTTCTAACAGATGCCTCAGTAATAGTATACTCTTTAGAGTCTATAGATGCTACTAATTGTTGAGTCCCATTAGCAAGTGTTCTGACTGTGGCAGTTTGCCAGAACTGTTTGACTAGGGAGTCATAGATAGTATTGATTAAGAAGTTAAAGGCTTATCCTGCAGAGGATGTACTTTTTAGAAGGAATCCCACTACCTCAGTGAAACCAACACTTTCATTTGGTTTCTTTAGGAAAGCGACCATATTATGCTTGTCTGAGTACTTTAGGTTGGCCATATAGACTCGTTGATGAACAAAAATCGTAAGAATGTAAATTCTAATCCTCGGTTTGATGCGAGTAAATTACTAAGTGCTGGTAAAGAGAGGGAATTGAGTTTTTATTGATGAATAACAAGGTTTCTTATTGGACCGTGTGTAAAAGAAGTTTCTTTAGACTAAAGAAAGATATTTTATTGAAGGAAAGTGAAGTAATTATCCAATAGAAACCTATGTAGAAGTACGCGCCGTAAAAGCTTAACGATATTAATTTAAATTAGAAAAGTCAATTATCCCTCAACCAGCCCAACGTGTCATCTACAGTATTAAAATTAGTCTACTAGTTCTAATAGTAGTCTTCCACGAATTAACATATAGACTACCAACATTAAATTGTTAGGTCTATCAGAATTAACTTGACAGTACATAGAATTAACAATGTAGTCTACTAGAATTAACTTGTTAGACTACCAGAATTTAACTTTAATTCTTAGTACTTTACAGACTTCATATGAGGTAGAATTTGCCAGCACTAAATCTATCATCCTCAAAATCCATGCTTATCCTGAAAAGTTAGTAAAAACAAGAAAAATGCTACAATATACATGAACTTCGAACTAACTTTATTCTATCTACCACATTAATACCCTAGCAGGATTAATGTAATCTAGGAAGAAGTTACTTGTCTTTATAAACATTACAATTTATCCTCCCCTCTATGTAACTACAAGTTTAACATTCAATTGCCTGACCAATTAACTGAAGTTAAACATGGGTAACATCAAATTCTTTGTGAGAAGGTCTGCACATTTGGAGTCAGTGTGAATCTTCGTGAACATCTATCAATCTCTTCTCATAACAATCCCTTATGAAGTGATGTGAGAATCGCTATGTCTTGGTTCTTGGTGATATAACTGGTTTATTGACAACACATATGGTGCTTCATTGTCAATTGGAGATTTTGTGTCATGAAGTTTAAAGCATAATCCATCATTTGGTTTTGTATCCATAGTACTTGCCCACAGCAATGAGCAGCTGCAACATATTCTGCCTCAATAGTAGAATTTGCCATAATTGTTTGCTTCTTGCACTGCCAAGATATGAGTCTTCTACTAAGAAATTGATATCCAAGTAGTTGTTGATTTCCTGTTTGGCTCTGCATATCACCATCGGCGAAAGCTTCTAGTTCAAAAGGGGAATCCTTAGGATACCACTATCTCCTAGTTTGGGTTGATGTTTGAGATATCTAAAGATCCTCTTTACAGCATGTAAATGGGAAGCTTTTGGAGTGACTTGAAACCTTGCACAGGCACAGACAGCAAACATAATGTCTGACCTTGATGCAGTCAAATACATCAGGGAACCAATCATTGATCGGTATTCATGCACATCTACCTCTACACCATCTTCATCTTTAACCAATGGTTTGTTTGACTCAATAGGGAGGTAGTTGCTGTTTTAATGGCAGCAAAATCAAATTTTGAGAATGTAAGCTAAATAATTGTCTGACTAATGAAGATTCCATCTGTTGTTGCTTCACTTGTAATCCCACAAAAGAATGTAAGCTCTCCAATGAACTCATCTGAGAATCTTTTGTGCTAACCTCTTCAAATTCAGTGATATAGACTTCATAGTAGAGACAAATATGATGCCATCCACATAGACGGGACACCAACATAATGTCAACTCATTGCTTATTATTAAAACTAAGGTTTTGTCTATTGGTACCCTATCTAAAACCATTGTACCAGAAAGGATAAGAAGAGAGTGTCTCCATACCAAGCTCTAGGAGCTTGTTATAGACCATAAAGAGCTTTAACCACCTTTGACGTTGTTTGGATGAGCAAGGATCAAAAAGCCTAAGAGGTTGGTGTCCATACACCTCTTGTTCTTCAATTGTGCCATAGTGAAAGCACTTTTAACATCCATCTAATAGATAGAAATACCATATATGTATGCAATGGCGAGAACAAACATGATTTCCTTCTTATCTTTTTTTTTTCTAGGCATAAGGTGCAAAAAACCTTATATAGTCTATTCCTTCTTTCTTGTCATCTGGACCCTTGAGCTACAGTATGTATTTCATTCTTTACAACAATGCTTCTCTATTCTCTCTGTTTCTAATAACCACTTTAGTGCCAATTGCCTGTTTCCAAAGGCAAATACACAGTATCCAAACATGCTATAACTTGAACTGGAGCATTTCCTCTTGCATTGCTTAACCCAGCTTTCATCCTTTTCAAGGCTTGTGATAGAGTCTTGGGTTCTTATTTGAGAGAGAAAACATGTAATCAAACAGTTTGATGTTCTTTGTAGTTTGTTTCTGTTCTATTTGTGAATTCGTAACTATTCTAAGGCTTCGTTGTGCTGAAGTAAGCCTTTTGAATCTTCCCTCTTGTTTGAACTGCTGATATAGGATCTCCTAGAATTTGTCCTTTTGGATGATCGTTATGAATTCTGAGTATGGGAATAGGACTGACAGCAATGGTGTTATCCATGTTCTGGAAATCAGCCACTGCACCCACATCTTCATCATCATCATAAGCTCCATTGAATATTCCATCATTTGGGAGAGTATTAGAAGCATCTTCCAAGTCAGGCATTTAGATCAATGGGTAAATCAGCATTAGGGAGAGTAGATGCATCAATAGGTATTTTGCCTCCAAGATAGACAAATGATGATTCATCAGGCATTTTTGCCACTGTGGAAGGTACTAGCAGACTATCATTTAGTTGTGTTAGACCTATCATTTTACTAACAAATGATCATATGAGTACTATTTAAATGCTATCAGTTTAGTTGGTTAGTACTGGTAAGCTTGAGTGCCTTATTTTGAGTGCAAATTTTCCTCTTTTCTTCTTCAAAGGCTTGTCTTGATTCATCATTCATAGCATTAGCAACCAATTCTTGAGTAACCATCATCTCAAGTTCATCTTGCCAGACTTGTTCATCTTCTGGCATCTGATGTTGTCCTTCCTTATCAAAAACATCTTCTGAATCTTGTATATCCTTGTCTGGAGAAGCATTTTTAGAAGTTTGTGCTTGTGCATCCTGAACAACATCCTTTACCAAAAACCTTGTCCTATGAGGTTATAGTGGAAGCAATATGTATCCTGAGTAGGTCCTTATATCTTTTTCATGATGAACCTGCAACATAGAATCTGGTCTACCCGTATCATAATAACCTGAATATTCTACACTGAACAGGAATATAATTCATTCAAATTGTGTGATAAAATTCAAGATCAAAACTTCCATTTTGAACAGTTCGCTGGCCACATTTGGTTGTCTTCAAGAAAATTAATGTGCAGATTCTCTTCTACCCTTTTGGTCCTTTTGTTGTATACTCTAAAGGCTTTACTAGTGGTAGAGTATCCAAGCAAATAACCTTCATCAGATTTCCCATCAAATTTGCCTAAGGAATCTAAGGTGTTCAAAATAGTCAAGGGGCACCCAAAAGGTCTCATAAAATAATAATAGGTGATTTAGCCTATTAATTAGTTTCATAAGGTGTCTTATTTTAGGTTTGGTAACTAATACCTATTCAGTACATAGCAAGCAGTATTAACTGCCCTCTGCCAAAATAGATAGGTAAAAGTGAGTTGCTAACATTGTTCTAGCTGCCTTAAATAGAGGGTCTGTTTTTCCTTTCTGCAAACACCATTCTGCTGTGAGTTTCTAGTTACACTAAAACTCCTTTTTGATCTCCTTTTCTTAGCATAAGAAAATCATTCATAATTATCAATCTAATGATTTTAACATTATGATTCAATGTTTTTCTTAAGCCTATGATAAGATTACAAAGGATTTCAGATGTTTCATCCTTGGTAGCTAAGAAAAATACCCAACTAGATCTGCTGAATCATCAGTTAACCAATGCAATACTTTTCTTGTTGATGCTTTCTATAGAGAAGGTCCAAATACAGTCCATATGAAGTAAATCTAGGGCTTTTGATGATTACTATCAACTGGGCCTTACAGGGAGGCTTTATGTTGCTTACCTTCTTGCAGGCACACACAAGTGTGGTCACTTTACTAAAAACTTTTGAGGTAAACCTCTAACTAGGTGACTTTAACAAGTTTGTTTTAAATTTTTGAATTTACATGACTTAATCTCCTGTGCAATAATTTAGGACTCATATGCTATTGAATTTGCATAGAAAACAAGTTAAGATACTCCAGAAGGAACAATGTTCTTTAAATTCAAGTTGTAAACATCTTTCTTTTCTAGGGAGCTATAAGAACAACTTGACTTCATCAAGAAGCTTAAAGCGTATGGGAGACAAGATAAGGCATCCAGACTCAGTAAAAAATGACACTATTTTTCTTGTCAAACACATTTGTGAGACGGAGAAAGAATAAACTTAAGTTCATCTACAAAGTTAACATCAACAAGTCTAAACTATAGCAGTTTGATTTTACCTTTACCTGTTATTTTACCTCCTTTGGGATCACTTCTAAAAAGCAACAAAGACCACCATTGAACTTTCATAGTCGAAAAGTTAAGCTTTATTGTCAATTCATATGGTAAGCACCACTATCAACATGCATGATGCTCGTATCAAGATCTCTGGATTCGCCCTGCAAAAAAAAGGTAGAGAATTAGTATCTCTTAGGGTTCCAAGTCAATACTGGACTTGGAAATCCCTTTTGGGTCTGCATACTAATCATTTGAGCATATAAGAGGCCATTATATTTGTACAACATGATCCTGGTATTCATCTTTATGCCGTCTCATACCCATTTAGCCTTCTTAAGGACATTTTCCACCTTACCCTTACTAACTACTGCCCTTGTCCCAACAGTAGTCATGTTTTTAACCCCAAAAGTTTTCACATTAGGTTTTAAGTCTTTGGGTCTATAAACTGGTTGGGTGAAGTAAGACCTCTTGATTGGTGAGTTTGAGGCTTTTGGTCTTACAATGTCCAATCTTGGGTGATATGTTCTAATAACACTATTAGATTGTGCTATTTTTTAGACCAATGGCCTAGCAGTACTAACAGGCTTAACAGTATAAACATGCCTAACAGTCCTAACAGTACTAATAGACCTATCAGTACTAACATTTGATCTATCAGTATTAACTAAACCTACTCTGGTTAGTACTGCTGATGGGTTAAAGGTCCTTTTTGCATGAGGGTATTTTCAATTTTTTTGAAATTTTTTGGTGATTTACCCTTTTGCCATAATCCCATACTGGTTTAACTACCCTCTCTGCAGTATTGACCACATTCTTAACCCTAGGTTTAGGACTCTTATAGAAATCACAGTCTTTTATCAAATGGTCAGTGCTTTTACAAACAAAACAAGCTTTTATTTTATGTACTTTTTTAAAACCAATCCATTTGTTTTTGTGAAGTTTGACCACTTTTATCAGCTTGACTCCTAACAGCTTAAGTCACATTAGGCTTAACAGAACTAACAGTTTTGACAGCACACACATCATCCTCATCATCTGAGGTCCAATCCTCAATGATGACTTCATTCCTATTAATCTTTGACTTAGACAGAAAACATATCTTCATTACAACTTAGGTTATACTATTAGTTGCTTCATTTGGTTTACCTATACAGTTCTTGTTAGTTTTTTTTTTTTTTTTTTTTTTTTTTTGTTTCAGTTGTTTAGACTCTATGATTTATTCTAAAAGTATAATCATCTTGTTCTGCAATGATATATCAGCTCTTGGGTCAGTAGGGTTCCCTGTAATTGGAGGGGGAACGTCATGATACATCATTTTCTTTCAGTGAACCTATTATTTGCTAGTGTGCTCTCTTCATCACTAGACCTTACCTCAAAAATAGTCAAACTGTTCTTCACTATCAGTTTCAGATTTATTACTCAAATCATCCATTTGTATGCCAAACCCTAATCCATTTTTATCATGGAGATATTCATTGACTTTAAGTATATTAGAGAGATTCTTTGATGAACCATTACCATTATTTCAATCTTGAGTTTTCAATTCATTCTTGCCTTTACAAACCATCCTTTTCTAATTCTAGTGTAAGTTGTTAATTTTTAGTCCCTACACTCAAGATCATATTGTTTGAATATCATATATCTCACCCCAAGCTATTCATTCTTTCTTGTCCAAGAATCTAGCTTCTAGTAACTCTCAAAGGCTATCTCTAACCCTATTTTTTAGTTTGCTTTGTTATGCTTTTCTCTCTCTGTATCATAGTTCTTTTGAAGACATTTAAATAATTCAAGACATTTAGAACATTTTTGTACCTCACTGTCAGAAGAACTTGATGAGCTTGAAGAGGAGATGGTAATCAAAGCATAGTTGACTGGTTCTACTTCAAAATCATTGCTCCAGTCATAGCCTCCTAGACCATCTTAAGCCACCAGAGCCTGGGATGAAGATTCAGTTGTTTGTGCATTGCTCCTGCCATTGTCACCATAGGGTCTTCTTCCTTGACTCCTTCCAGATCTACATTCTCTAGCAAAATGTCATTTTCTATGACAGTTGTAGCACTTAATCTTTGACTTATCAAGAGAAACATGTCGTTTTTCTTTGAAGTCCATATTTCTTCCTGTCCTCTGAATGAACTTCTTTTCTCTGATAGTCAACATAGCCACCTGCCATCGAAGATCCAATTCTTCTAAATGATCTCCATCCATCTGCTGAAAATCCTTATTCTCAAGTTGAGGACTGGTTGTTGGTTGTGCAAGAAAGGAGTAAGCTATATCATGAGCACTTGGAGTAGATGGAACTTGATTAATTCCACCAGCAGTACTAACCCCAAAATCTCCACTGGCAGTACTAACTTCATTAGTACTGTTAGTATTCTTAGAGGAAAGAAAAGCCAAGTTCTAAGTATTTGATGAGAAAGTTGAAGATTTTTTCATTTCGTCTTCATAAACCCTAAGGTTGTTGTAGAGGTCATCAATATCAATCTCATCAATATCTAGCTTATTTCTCATGATCAGTGCTATTTGACTCCAAGAAGGAGGAAGACTTCTTAAAAACTTCTGATTAATGTCTTCCTTTGATACACAGGCTCCATGAAGTTCTAGTTGACTTATGAGTTTCTGAAATCTATCATAAGCCTTATCCAAAGTTTCATTAGATGCGGTAACAAAATTTTCAAACTGATGTTTCAGAACATTCTTTTGCATCTTTTTAGATTCCTCATTACCTCCAAATCTAGATTTTATTGCAGCCTACAAAGATTTAGCATCAGGAACATTGTGAAACTTGAGGAGGTACTCATCAGGTATTGCTAAGAGCAAGATGCTCTTAATCCTTTCTTGATTCCTTCACAGCCAATTGTTTTGCAGTCTTAGGAACAAGAGGACTAGATTGTTCTCCTGAAGGTGTAGCCTCATCTTCCAGATCTCCATTGACAATAATATCCCACATATTATGATCTGTGTGACAAATGTATTGTCTCATCCTCATACTCCAGATATCGTATTCTCCCTTCTTAATGATAGGGATCTTCATAGCAGTGATTGTTGGTGGAGGAGTATCTTGATCAGCCATCTCTTTGATTTGTAATAGTTTTGATTCAAAAGAAGTTCTTCTTTTTTTTGAGAGTTATTCACAAGCTTTGATTCTACTGTAGGATCCTTTGCTTAATGGATCTTAAACCTTTTTAATTGTTACAGGGGTTTGTTGCCTTTAGATAAATCTAAGTAACAATGGATGAAACATTGATTAAACCACTATTGATTTACGCATAATTTAATCAAAATGTAAAGAAGAACACAATCAAAACACTTTTATATGGAAACTTTGAATCTGCTTAGTTTACATATTAACAAAAACTATGATTACTAATAATACTGATCCTTTTATGATCTTTGTAGAACTATAATGCTGACTACTATGCTAAGGGATTCCTTTTGATAGATAGGAAACCCTAATGAGGCTATACAAACGCGTATAAGATAATGATATCACTTTCCTAAGTTAATCTCATGCATATCTTTAACTCTAACTAACTTTTGCGTAAGCAGACTTAACTATTTCATAAACAGTATTAACTATTTAATACTGCTGTACTAAACTATGATAAAACCTCTTACCTCAGTACTAACTATTATACTAGCAGAATTAACTATAATACTAACAGAATTAAGTCTGTTATACAAAATTCCTAACAATTATGCATTGAGTTTGAGAAGATGATGCATAAGAAGTTTTAAATAAGCTCTATGGGTGAACTCATATTCTTCCTAGGACTGCAAGTAAAGCAGAAGGAAGATGGGATTTTTATCAGTCAAGACAAGTATCTGACTGAGATTTGAAGAAATTTGGTTTCACTAATTTCAGTACTGCAAGCAACACTATGGAAACTCATAAGCCCTTTGCTCAATGCATGCAGGACGCGTGAAGACGTGATGAACCTTGTATAGATCCATGATTGGATCACTGATGTATCTTACTTCTTCAAGACCTGATATTATGTTTGCAGTGTGTGCCTATGCAAGATACCAAGTCAACCTAAAAGTTTCACATCTTCACTGTTGTTATGAAAAGGGATTTTTAGATATTAAAGGTCAAACCTAATATGGGCTTTGGTATCCAAAAAGATTCTCCTTTTGATTTGTAGCATACACTGATGTGATTATTCTGGAGAAGTTTAAGATAGGAAATCCTGAATAAGAGTTGTTAATTCCTAGGGGGTGCAGATTGATCTCATGGTAATGCAAGAAGCAGATTGTGGTTGCTAATTCCACAACTGAAGCTGAGTATATAGCTGCTTCAAATTGCTGTGGACAGGTGATTTGGATTCAAAATCAATTGCTGGATTATGGATATAACTTTATGCAGACTAAGATTCATATTGATAATGAGAGTACTATTTGCATAGTAAAGAACCCTTTTTTTCACTCAAAGACAAAGCACATTGAGATTAGGCATCACTTTATCAGAGATTCTTATAAGAAGAAGCTTATCTAGATGATCAAGATTCACACAGATCAGAATATTATAGATTTGCTCACAAAAGTATTTGATGTTAGCAGATTTCAATATTTGATTGCAAGTATTGGAATGCTTAATCTCTGAAGTCTTGATTAATGGAAGGATGTTTGGAATGGAATGAAAAGGCTGCTAAGGATGAAATTGGAGTAAGTACTTATAACTTAAAAGTTTCTGCTGTTAGGTATAATTAGTGCTGCTAGTTATACTTAATACTACTGAGTTAATACTGTTAGTTATACTTACTACTGCTGGTATAACTAATATTGTGAGAATTGAGAGAGTTGGTTAGAATAAAAACAAAAAGAGAGATGTGTGATAAAAAACAGATAGAGTGATTTGGTGAGAAAAATAATTAAGAGATATAGTGAGCTGAAAAATAGAAAGAGAGATGTGTGAAATAAAAACAGACAGAATGATTTAGTGAGAAAAAGAATTAAGAGATGTGGTGAGTTGAAAAACAGAAAGAGAGCTAAATAAAAACAGAAAAGGAGAAATATGAATAAAAAGAATTGAGAGAAAGCAAAAATAGATAGAGAGAATTGTGAGTAAAAAGAATTGAGAGAAATCAAAAACAGACAGAGAGTTTTTGTGAGCTAAAATGTTAATTTGAT
>BQNB010082259.1:0-28739 GCA_026074375.1 Tanacetum coccineum | reverse complement strand
TAAAACAAACTTATACTAACCTAAATCTGAGATTGAAAAGTGGCATAAAACCTTGGAAACAAAACTTCATACTTAGACATTTTTTTGACTAAAACTCATTTGGCAAAAGCTTACTTAAACCAAATCATTTCTACTGCATTATGAGCCTAAAATTAGCATGAAAACAACACCTATAAGCTCCTAATCAAGATCTAAGCAAATAAGCTTTGTTATGCAACTAAAATTCCACAGATTCAAAACATGACTTCTAAACTCTTTGAAAAAGAGTTTTAAACCTTTAAAACTATTGAAAACTGATTTAAAGAGCTTGTCAAAGTTGTCTTTTAAACCAAAGTGGACTCAAGCAGTACTAACATGGGTTAGTACTGCTTGTGCCAAACACCCTTTTAAATTTCTTAAATCTATTTTTAAGCTTAAAACAGATGTAGAAAACTTATAAATACTCAAAACATGTTTAATATAAGATAAAATAAAGACAAATAAGCAATTATAATACAGAAATAAGCATTTAAAATAAGCCAACAAGATTAAGTAGGTTTAAGCTAAAAAAATGACAGATTTTGAAAAAAACTTGAACTAATGATTTCTAACTATGACTAAGCATGATAAGCAATAAATAGCAGTAAATAAGCATAAATAAGCAAGAAAAAAACAGAAAATAAGCAGTAGAATAAGCTAAACAGTGAATAAGCTAAAAAGTGAAAAAAAAGTTAACTTACAAGGCCCTTTGCTCAAAACAAGGGCAATAATGCTCTTAAGAGCTTATCAACAAGCTCTAGCTTGTTTGAAAACAAGCTAGTAAAACCCTATAAGCCCTTCCCTTTTTGGCTTATCTTCCACAATAGCTTTTGAGTGACTTTTTATGAAAATGACTTAAAACACTATAAGCTATGGAAAAGCTTATATTGCTTAAGTAAACAACTTAAGTAAAAGATAAAAAGAGCTTATGTGAGCTTAACAAACATTTTTAGAACATAAATTGCATTAACTTAAAAACAGAATTTAACTTAAAAACATAAATTTCATTGAACTTAAAATCTCAATACAAGGCTTTAAAGGAAATACAAATAAGCTAAAACAAACTTAATATAAGCTGAAAGTTACAAATAAAAAGCTATTAAAAACTCCCTTCCCTAATGGCTGCCCGAATGGCCTATTTATAGAAGAAGGAGAAGCTTCTAGGTCTTGAATGTGTGTTTCTTCTGTGAGGAGAAGTTGAGAGTGCTCTCCAAGCCTTCAATCTTGGCCGTTGATTCTTCTTTGTGCTTCTTCAACCCTCATCATAACCCTTGATTTGTTTCGTCCAATAAAAGTCTATAGGATTGCCATAGTGGCCTTGTCCTCTTGCTGGGGTAGGGTTTTGCCTTGGGTGCAGGGTCGAGGTGAGAATGACAGATGAATAGTGAATTTGGCAGGAAAGGTTTTGAGTTTATTTAGGATAACGGGGTTAACGGGGGTTAATGGTAAAGGGTAACGGGGTTATTCATAAGGACTAACAATGTTAGTCCATAAGGACTAACGGTGTAAACAGTTAGGGACTATTGGTGCAATAGTTTAAATGGGGTTATAGTTAGGTTATGGCTAATGGGCTTTTAGGTTTGGGCCGGTTGTAATGGTTTTGGATTTAGGAAATGGATTTTGGACTTTGGGCTTTTTAAACTATAAGGCTTATAGATAAGGCTTTTATGGGCTGACCCGGCCCATTAACTTGGGTGCGGGTTGGTCCATTTAAGATGCACACGTCTTTGGCTTCGATTTTGAATTTGACTTTTTGACTTTGACTTTTCACGCTCTTTCCATTCACATGCTTGGTTTTGTCGGTTTTGGTTTCATTTTTGTCCTTTAGTGAATATCCGATACATGCACAATATACCAAGCAAAACAAACATATATTTGGCATTTTATGTCCGTTTATGGTCATTTAGGCTCGTTTTTATAGGTAAAAGGTATCTGTAATTAAGCACATACCAAAATCCCCCATACTAAGATATTGTCGTGTCCCCACGCAATGCCATAAGTAAACACTTTAGAAAACCAAAAATCTCCATCCCCCTTGACTAATTACCTCAAAAAGTAGCTAAGTGTTCATCAAAAGGAATTAAAGAATCATTAGCTTTGAAAAGCCCCGTTTTGACCATTTTTAAATATTTACACTTATTACCACACATATTTTTGTATTTTTCTTTTTTCTCATTTTTTATACATTTCTTTTTGACCAACTAGAATGTCCGGACTTTCGTTATTTTCATAACTATTAGGGTCATAGAACAAGAATCACTTCAATCCTAAAATGCCCAAAAAGGAAAAATTCATCATCCTCGATTTTTCGCTTGTCCCAAACCAAGCTTAAAAAAGAAATCACCGTTAAATATAAGTTAAGATGCTAACACTACTCATATTTGTATCTTGTAAACTTTTCACTCCCGACAATTATTATATATTATGTGAGTGTGCTTATTTCGAATTTCAACCATGGATCAACCTTTTTTAAGAAAATTACAATATTTCTTTGCTTCACGTTCCACCCAAGAATTATGATTTTGAAGGCGAGATCATTCCATGTAGCGACTTTCTTCTCGGCACATCCTAGCCAGACCGGCTTAGGTGACCAGGCTTTTGACACCCCACAGAGAATAGTATCGGAACTCACGGACCTTCGGTTTCAAAAAACTCTTAGGCGTCCCGTTAAATAAACAATTCATTTAGAAAAATCACAACTTAAAATGAAATAGTCTTAGTTCAAAAGCATATTTAAATTAGAGAAAAATAGATTTTCCCTCTATTTATTAAATCACACTTAACATTAATATAATTATACTTATACCCTTTAAACGAAGGAAATCCTCGACCTTTTTGAAGGCTGCAACATCGGTTGTGAGCCAGCAAGATGGAGCAAACTTTTATCAGTCTCTAATTATTATTTTTACTATGGGCCTTCTTTTAAAGACTGCCACATCGGTTGTGAGCCGGCAAGAGGCAGTAAACTTTTATCAGCCCACAGATTTTATTATTATTGTTGTTACCTCATTTTTTTTCACTTTATATTACCATGATATAGAGAAAAAAAAATTTAGAAAATTTAAGTATTAATTTGAACTAAGACTAAATAAATTATTGTTATCGACTATACTTCAAAAATCGTTGATTTAAGTTTAATTTTTGAAAAGAGCACGTATTATTAGTCCGGTTAGAAGCTTATGGGAGAAAAAGCCACAAACTACACTTATGAGCTCTTAAGATTTCCAACTAATCCTTGTTTAGCATCTAACTCATAATTAACTCTATCATTTCTCGTTCTTCGCAAATTTAAAATCTTTAATAAAAGATCCGCGAATACTTAGTCAAATAAACTAGCTTAGACAAGTTTATAAAGGTTAAGGGACAAAGCTAAGAGCTCAACACGCTCGATCTAGTCAAAATTTATTCTTATTCTACCCAGCAGGAAAGTCAAACATTGTGACAAAACACTTATTTTATTTTTGGAATTTTTTTTAAATTTTTTTCACTAAATCACAATATTTTTTTAAAATTTTGGTGGTAAAAACGGGATTACGTGAAAACACGACTGCAGACACAATCAAATTGATAGATCCCCCATACTAGAACTGAACATTGTCCTTAATGTTTTAAGAAGGGTTTCTACGTAAATCTAAAGCCGTTTATTGACTATGCTAGTTGATCTCTTTTTGAACCGAATTACACAACCAAACCAATGAACCGAACAAGCATGAAAGATACTAGTTGATTTACATAGACCGAATCTTAGAAGCTGAACCTAGTAATTTTTTGTTTTTACGGTTTGTTCTTGATTTGTAAATCCCGTGAAAGATACGATTCTCTTCTCGGTTTAAATCCAAGGAATTGTAAAATCCGTGCAATTAATTGTATCAAACCACTTCAAACAATCACTTACCTGCTTTAAGATCCAACAAATCCTTCTCAATTCATAATTCTTCAAATCATTCATCATGAGACTCCAATTGCAACTTCCACAACCGAACAGTCATATGCATAACAAACATCATTGGCAGCTGGTTCAAGGGATCGTCCACAAATGTTGCAACAGGTACGATATGCACAATGGCGATCACGGTTCTTACGATACATTGATACAAGACCAAATGGTGATGCCTTACGAAAGTGCATTCTCACAGGTCCTTATACTCCAACAATGGTCACTACACCAGCTGTTCCGGCAACAGAGGATTCTCCGGAAGTTCCTTCCCTCCCTTTTCCCCCCCCCCATGCAAAATCATCAGTCGGACAGTTCTGAACATGGAATCCTGAGAACACAGCTCATTATGAATTTTTCTGGGAAAAGAAGCGGTTCATTTGATATTGATTGGTATGGAATGAAATTACTCAAACTGTTGATGGCCTTGTCAGACGCTCAAGAATGTGGGATGCCATTCGAGAGGTTACAACAAGGTGAACTCACTCAATATTCAGATGTCAGACAACTTATTTTGGGAGTTTGGTTTTCACCTCTCACGAGTGGAGAGACAATTGAGTCTTACTACCACAAGATTCTACATAGATGATGAATGAATGATCAGAAACAATTTGACCAGTTGCAACGATGCAAGCCATATGTTCAATTTCTTCATACAAACTTCTACCAGTTTGGTCAAGATTTGTCACGATTGTGAAGCAACCAACAAAACGTTAGATGCAAGTTTCATATTCATTAAGCTTTTTCGACTTCTGAAAACAATACCAAATGGAAAGTAATGAACTCCGTGACTGAAAGACATGGCCAAGATGCTAACCCATTTGCACTTGATTGCTACTACTCAAACAATTGCCAACGTTCCTTATTATCAAACACCAAAACAATCACAAAAATCTTATAGCCCACAACTCCAAAGCTTCACTTCCACACCAGATCTTCATGCAGCTACAAGAAAACAAAGGGAAAGAGATAGCCAAACAAATCACACCTCCATCTGAGTCAGCATCTAAAGAAGACAGTTAGTGATTGAACAAGCTCAGAAGGACAAAGATATGCAGAAGAATTTGGTCTCATTGCAAAAGTACTTCAAGAAAAAGAAAATCTACAAACCTACCAAACAACAACCTTCAGAACTTCCTTAACACCAGAAACAAGAATGTGCGATACTAATCGAAAAGATACAGACTTGCAATCAGATGGACAGTTGGGAATCAAGAGGGCAGTAAAATGTTGTTAGGGGCTAAGGGAGGAAAAATGTAGGTGGTTCAGTAGTGCAAATAGTCTTGGGATTACACGGCTTTAAACATGCAGAATTTGGTCATATGCTTAAGAATGCAGGAAAGACAAAACGGGTTTAGAGACTCCCGTATCACAAGGAAAAGATGTTGCTGTGTAAACAGCTTGAGAAAGGTTTGTTCAACTTCATAGCAGAGCAATCTGATGGCTAGCAGACACGGATGAGGAAATTGATGACAAGAGTTGGAAGCAACATTCAGCTTACATGGCAAAGATTCAGAGGTTCCTAATGCGAATCAGACACTGACGCTGAGATTGGAACAGGACAGCTACGATACTGATTCATAATGTGTTTACCAATGAACTTACAACTTTTTGAGCAATCTGAATCATTCGTAACCATGTGCCGTGAAAAGGGTGATAGTATGGTCATTCCTGACTCACCGGAAATATGTGTTGATAATGATATTCAGGATGACCAAAGTGATGATAGAATGATGATAATGAGCGTGTGCACTTGCTAATTTAATTGCTAATTTAAAGCTGATGTCGATAGACAATTAAAAAGATTACAAAAGCAATTAAAGAAAGCAAATGCAAACATTGACTCAAGAGTTAAATGAGTGCAAATTCTATTCTTGGCGGAAAACTAGTTAGAACTCTAGGAGATCCAATAGTATACGGGATAGTTGTTTAGTTGCCTTCAAAAACAAAGACTGTATGTTGAGAGGTACAAGGCTTTAATGATTGTCAGTTGACTATGACCAACTTGAACGTAAGTTAAATGTAACTCTAGGTCTATTAGCTCAAAAGACATTGAATACAAGAAGGTTTTTAAAAGTTAAGGCCTACGAGAATTTCTGTTGTCTAAGCAAAACACGATGAATTAGTCAAACTGAGTCTTTTTAACCATGGTCAATTACGAAGGTCTTTGTCAAGAGAAAAACAAAGGTAATAAGGGATCTGAACTCAAGGAAGAGAAAGATATTGACAAAAGATTTCAATGGAACACCAATTAAAGTTTTTGAATGAAATTGTTTACAAACGGGTGTCATCAATCCAATCATTCGTTATGTTAGCACCCAAATGCCTCTACATTTAATGCGTTACAGACCTACTTTGCCAATCTAATTGTACCTCAAAAAGGCTCAAAGAGCACCAGGTTTTGTATGCGATCACACAAAGACCAATCTGGATCCTGCAAACCAGAAATCATCCCCGATAGGGATGAGATTTGACTCTTGCTGAAGAGAGTCGTCTAAATTGAATATTGACTTGTCAAACCATTTGACTACACGGAAGTTAAAATAGTCTTTTATGAATTTTCAAACCCCCTGCCCAGCATTATGAAATTCAGTTAGCACAGGAAATGAATAAGAAAGAAATGTGAGAACTTAATTTGTAAAAACAAAACCAAATGTTTTTAAAAACATAAGATTTTCTTACCAGTGTCTAAATATTAGCAAAAGTAGACAGCATATAATGTCATGACCAAACAACATTAATCATCTGAACGAACTGTAATCAAGCATGGTAAACATTTCAAACGACCATCTTTTATTCTTCGGACACGCCTAACTGCACAGAAGAGGTGGATAATTAGTTAAGAAATATGTTTGATGCCCTTGCCTTAAGCCCCAGAATGATAGTCTCGCGTTTTATAGATGAACTTAAGCAAGAAATGCCATGCAGATTTTAAAGTACGTTGAATCTTGATGATGACTTGATGAACTTTGAATCTGATAAGGCCAGAATAGTATTTTCAACATGTATGATATGCTTTTGCAAGATGTGTGTCTAAAGATGTTAGAGTTTCAATTTTGCTAACTTCATCTGATTTAAGATGAGATCTACTGAATGACACTGGCTTTTATATCCAATAAAGTCATGGAAGGTTGACTGTCTTGCACGATAAAGCTTTCTGTACAAACTGATTTTGTATAGTAAAAGTGATTTCACTGAGCTTTTTACAGCGTTTTTGCTAGATAAGATCTAATGATCACTCAATCTCTTTGAAATCACTTTACAATGAATGTCAAGTACAACTGAGAGAATAATGAAATAGTTTGCAAGAAAGGGCGTCAATGTATTTCGAAAAGAACGTGTGAACAATTAAGTAGTGATAAAATACAAGATTTGAAGTGGCTCAATTGCAAAGACAAGAACTTGAATAAGTGAGTTTGAAAAAACGCGTTGAAATGCAAGGGAATCTGTAGACTCTAAGTTTGATAAACCATCTGTTGTTCGACAACCAATAATGCTCAACGGATTCCACAACCTCATGTTTTTGGAAAACGGCTCCGTTTTCAGACTCTCTAGAGAGAAATTTTTTTCCAAAGAAAAGTCGGTTATAAAAACTAATAAGTCAGAGGGTTTATCAAAACCAGACACTCTTCAGAATTTACCTAAGACAGCATGCAGAGCTTGTAAGACAACACAAATGTGATTAAACCAGGGCATGTATGATTGCAAGTAGTGTCACACAACTAGAGCACCACAGTTGTTGACAATCAGACTTTTAGGGAATACTAATCCTCGTGCTTCTTACAATCTACAGGAGGTAGCTACAAAACTATGTATAGCAGACCACATATCCTAGGAGTAATCAAATGAAAGAATAAGGTGTGCCATACACTAGTCATGCGAAGCTTAAGAAGACTGAAGAGGAAGAACACCCTAGGATTTCTAGTATTTCTAAATAAAACAAAAGTCTGTACTGCGTGTAATGACAGTTTAATAGACTATAGACTAGATCAGAATGCGTAATGCTGGGTGTATGTGCTACTTGATGGAAATTGTGTTTTTTATTCGAAATCATGATGCTTGTGTTCTAAATTCTTGAATGACGTGAATGCTAGAACCTAGTAGCCTAATGTAGTGCCTTTAGTACTAGGAAACCCAAAAGTCAGAGAGCGATACAATTGTTGCAACACCCATAAGAAAAACAGTTGCATCAGAATTCCTACAATCAATAAGTTCAAAGAGTTACTATAGGTGCTATATAAGAAAACGAGTAAGGCGTGGAAATGGTGGATAGCACAACAATGCCCATCAACATACAAATGGGTTCCTAAAACACAGAAGAAATGGGTTCCTAAGACACAAAAGAAATGGGTACCTAAAGTTAGGAATGAAAGTGTGCCTAAAAGAGTAGATAGAGTTTTGCGTAGATTATACATATAGGATAACTAATGTCTTGAAACTCACAAACAAATTTAGGATCCAATTTGTCTTGTGTTCCATTCGTTCCTCTACTCTTTGCAGATTGTACAACTCATCCTATTCATTGTTGACTCTGGATGCACCAAGCATATGACGGGCAATGTATCACTGCTGTGCAATTTTGTTGAGAAATACTTGGGTACCGTTCGTTTTGGCAATGATCAATTTGCTCCAATTCTTGGTTATGGAGATTTGGTTCAAGGAAACATCACGATCAAAAGAGTTTACTACGTGCGAGAGTCTCAATCACTCGAATCTTTTCTCAGTTGGGGTTTTTCAATTTTGTGATGCGGATTTGGAGGTTGCTTTTCGGAAATCTACGTGTTTTGTTAGAGATCTTTAGGGAAACGATTTACTCATCGGTAACCGTGGATCTGTGATCTCTTTACAATATCCCTTCATGAAAACAACATATCATATCAATAGTCAATCAATCTGTATTCGGCTAAAGCCTCACCAAATCAAGACATGGTTATGGCATCGAAGGACTTTCTATCTCAACTTCGACTACATCAATCTTGCTTCAAGAAGTATATTGTGATTGGTTTACCAAAACTGAAGTATGTCAGGATCAACTATGTTCCTCTTGTGAAGTGATTAAAGCAAACCGATAGAGCTCATTCGAGTCAAAGAGTTGATCCCATGTTCAAAAGGTCGGTTGATTTGCTTCACATGGACTTATGTGGTCTAATGCGGGTTGCTAGCATAAATTGGAAGAAATATATTCTGGTAATTGTCGATGACTACCTCAAGATATACGTTGGACCTCTCTGTCTAGTTCCAGGGATGAAACACTAGAAGTTTTAAAAGCTTTCTCACAATGATCCAACGAAATCTTCAAAGCCACAGGTAATTTTTGTTCGCGACTGACAGGGAGGCATGAGTCTTAAAAAAGACCACTTAATGCATTCTTTAAGAACGGAAGGAATTGAGCATCAAACTTCTACTCCTCGAACACCTTAACAGAACGGCGTTGTCGAAAGACGAAACCGCACTCTCGTTGAGGCTGCTCGAACGATGCTTTCAGCTTCTAAACTTCCTTTATTCTTTTGGGCTGAAGCTATCGCATACCGCAACATGCTATACTCATAACAATCAATCATCATCCTCAACTCATGGGAAAACGGCCATACCACATCATTAATGACAGAAAAACCCTCATTATAAACCACTTCCCATCTTTGGGTTGTACCTGTTACCTAACCGAGATGTGAAAACTAGATAAGTTGAAAGAAAAAAAGGGGATACTGTTGCATTTTGGTGGGATATCCACTATGTCAAAGGGATATCGTGTTCTACAACAAGAGATCAAGGTTGATAGTTGAATCCATCTATCTCAGATTTGATGAAATCAAAGAGATGTCGGAGACGTCTGTTGCTAATGACACTTCAGGCCTCGTTCCCCAACGACATACGGCGTCAGATTATGACAACCCTGACCCCGCACCAGAACTACAAAATGTTTATCCTTCAGCAGATACAACAGTTCCATCACAACAGGAGTTGTATCTTCTTTTTGGTCCTTTGTGCGATGAATTCTTCAATGATGGTACTTCTCGTATCAACAAGTCTTCTTCTCCCACTGATAATTCTGTTCCACAAGACACACATCCTTCAACGAATATTCAAACCACATCAGAACCATCAACTACTACAAATGCTCATGGCTGAGGATTACAACGTTGGATCAAGCAGATTTACCAATCCTTTTTGTACACCGGTCAAGAAAATTGCTGAGTCTTCCTCACGCAATAGTGGTAATTCAAATGTGCATACCTTCAATCAACCTCAAAATTCTGAATACCGATGGACAAAAGATCACCCATTAACTCAAGTTCGTGGAAATCCATCCAAGCCAGTGCAAACAAGTCGGACACAAACTTGCCATCCGATCTGTAAATGTGTATGTTCGCATCACGTGAAAGTTTGTTGAACCGGAAAAACCATTAAGGAGGCAATGGCTGATTCAGCTTGGATAGAGCAATGCAGGATATAACTTCATCAGAGTATTTTGACAGACTCTACAGAAGATATGGTGGGGTGAACTCGTTGACAAAACATTTTGGAAAGAACGTAATCAAGCTTATATGGTTATGGAAAACAAAAAAGGATGAAGACTCAAACTGTAATTCGCAATAAAGCTACGACTTGTAGCAAAGGGTTATGCTCAGGAACGTGGGTATTTGATTTCGACGAATCATTTGCTCCAGTTGTCGATTGAGGTGTCAGGATCTTTGTCGCATTATTGATGCACCAAGTCTTTTCAATTTATCATAATGGACGTGGAAACGGCCATTTCTTAATGGTCCATTGAAGGAGGGAGGTTTATGTTGCACAAACCAGACGGATTCATTGATCCTGATCATCCTGACAAAAGTTTACCGTCAAAGGAAGCTCTATATGGACTTGTAACAAGCTCAAGATCCTGGTATGATGAACTCTCCAAAATTCCTGATTTCCCAAAGGTTTTACGACAAGGTATCATTGACCAGACCCTATTCACGATAAAATACGGGTGAAGGACATTCTACTTGTGCAAATTTACGTTTGATGACATTATTTTGGTTCCACAAACCCTAAATTTTCAAAACGTTTTGAAAAAATTGAATGTGCGGGTAGATTTGAGATGTTCCTTAATGGGGGAAATGATAATTCTTTTTAGGCTTCAGATCCACCAATCCCACGAGGTATTTTTTAGTCATCAGGCCAAATATACTTTAGCAGATTCAGAAAAACCATGGTATGGAAAAAGGACAAAGCAAGAGAAGAGGAATAACACCAATTGGCGTTGACGAACCTAAATTTAGATGCAGACTTGAGTGGTGAACCCTTTAGACCAAACTGACTATATGTAGCTATAGGGTCACTCAGTATCTGACATCTAGTAGACAGAACATAGTGCAAGACTGTATGTTATTGTGCCAAGATATCAGCAAGTCGACGAAACACCTCAAATAGGGTTTTAAAAGGAATCTTTCGATACTTAAGAGGTTACCATTCACATGGGGGACTCTGGTATCCGAAAGGGTTTCAGCTTTGAACTACAGCTTTTTTCAGATGCCGATCATGCCGCGTTGCCCTTGATATCGCAAAAAAAGCATCTGGAGGTATTCAGTTCCTAGGTGATAAGTTAGTCAGCTGGATGTCAAGAAGCAGGACGTTGTACTGCAATGTCATCAAGCATAGCTGAATACGTGGCTGTTATCTGGCAAGTTGTGCTTCAAGTAATGTGGTTTGCGGACACAGCACAAGATTATGGCTTCAACTACAACAAAATACCGTTGTAG
Organism: Tanacetum coccineum; assembly: GCA_026074375.1. Classification (NCBI taxonomy): domain Eukaryota; kingdom Viridiplantae; phylum Streptophyta; class Magnoliopsida; order Asterales; family Asteraceae; genus Tanacetum; species Tanacetum coccineum. The sequence goes on along the minus strand of BQNB010082259.1, from coordinate 17,042 downwards.
TGCTGGTTCTAGTCAGCTATAGCAATTCTCTGCAACCCGTGCAGAAATCCCGTACCAAGCACATCATAACTCGGTATCATTTCATCAAAAACATGTGAAAACGGTATAATTGAGTTGTACTTTGTCAGAAACTGAATACCAACTGGTGACATGTTTCTTTACTAAAGGACCTTCCTGAGTAGGTTTCAGTTATCTCGTCAGGCGAATTGGTATGAGATGTTTGAATCAGCAGAAACTGGTAGGTTTCTGACAAACGAATCTGCTTTGATACTTCATCAAACTATCAACAATACATAATTTTTGATATAAGAAAAATACAAAACAATATAAATTTCAAAAAGGAAAATACAAAATATAAAATTTCAAAAAGAAAAATACAAATCAAAAAATCAAAAAAGTTTCAAAAAAATAATCTTTCTCGGACTCATGTCTCTTGGAATCGATAACATTTACGTACCTAGGAATGGTTGATTAATATCGACACGGGCGTTGTAAATGAGTTCGAACAGGAGTTTCAAAAGTTTTCAAACATGTCATTTCTAAGTTTTCTTAATGGTTATGTGCAAATATCAGTACGTAACCCGGACTTCAACTAAGGGTAAGTTTATCTTAAAGATAACTTTATCCTAAACAACGGAGAAATTAAACGTTTATCGGTTCTTGAGATGTTTCTTACCAAGAATTCAAAGTTTTAAGCTCAGAAAAAGGATAGGTACGCAATAAGTGCGCTTACCCTTTTAGTTGGAAGAGTATGTCTTCTAACATGATGTATGTGTTCAAATGTTGAACACAATTTTCCAAGAATTTCTCACTGACGGATCATAATCTTTCAAAATTGTGTGTTCAAACACTCCATCTTTCACGGGGGAGTTTTTCGAAAACAAATTTAATGAGTTTGGATACATGCATCACGGACCATTCTTATGTATTCAACCCATTCCCAAAAAGTTTCTCTTCAATTAACAATAGATAATAATGACCAATTCAATAGAAGATAGTTATAAGATGACTAAGTGTTCAACCTCAATTTTTGTATCGATTTTACAACTTGTATTAATTTTTTGGTGTCAAAAATATGTAAAATTGAGGGGGTAGCAAGATGACACGTTCCATATAATTCATGCTCAGCTTCAGGTTTTTCCCCATGGCCTTTTCAGACAAATTTTAATCACCAGTATTTCAAAATCTAAGTGACTTAGAATTTAAATAAGGGGAGATATGTTAATTAAAAATGTGATCTAAAAGACTCAAAGTGCTATTCGGAAACAGTTTTATGGTTACGATCTCATACCCTACAACATCTTATTTCACGACGATTCTGAAGACATAAGGTGGTAAGGTTAGGTATTTGTCCTATGATCCAACCAGAACCGGAGGGATCTACCCAAGGACACTCCATAGTTAATTAATAGCAAGTCCTTAGGTTATGAATGGAGATGAATGTGGTATAAGGGAAGAATGCCGACTAAGATTGGCTAACACTGAACAATCACAACATGGTGTTTGTTGTTATGACGTCTTGGTATAGCATTGAAGGGGTTGAGATTTAAAAAGAAATGTTAATAGGATAAAGGGTATAAAGAAGAAGCCCTTCCACACAAATTAAAAAACTTTTGGCAGAAACCGGGTCTAATCAATGCTGTCAGAATCACAATGTTGATTGCTGACATTGAAGACGTCACATGGACCCAGTCGAATGACAATGCATCAACCTTCCCAGCCATTCGGGTTTCTCTCAAAGGAAAATCTGTTCATTTGTCACGGAAGATCACCGACTTCTATTGACTTTCCACTCGATGTTGTATATTGAATAGGTGGCAGTTGCTCCAGCCTCAGATTACTAAAAACCAAATGCACTAATCGAGTCTAGAGCCAAGAGTATCATAAATAAATCTAACATTTGAGACTCATTCATGAACAAAACACTTGTTGAAATTATTAGTTTCAAAGCTGTTAAACAAGAGTCCTAGCATTATCCTTCGTGACTGTGCCAGAACATCGGTGTTACTTATGTAGTCACCAATGAGATGGAAATCCATGCTTGAGCCATCATCAATCAAGCTCTTGGTTGGTGACTTGCGAGATTCTATATGAATTATAAACTATGTAGTCAACTAGAAAGAATCGATGGGTGCGATTCAATATGAATCAACATGGTCCAGTAAATGAATTGACGACTCAATCAGAAAGATAGTAACTATCTGATTTACTCTTACCGTGTTGTCTGCTTTGAGACATTCCGGTAATGAGAACAAGCAAGCATGGTGAATCTAATACATATGTGTTAGAAGATCCTACGCTTTGAGCTGGAAACCTGTCAAGGAGATTCTTTGAATCTACCTAATCACGGTACCAATATTTATACTGTAAAAGGTCCTACGGAACCAGAGGTAATCTAACCAATCCGGACGAATACAATAAAAAATAGCCATATTCTCCTACCCGATTTATTGCTAACTGTTTATTTTGGATCATAAAGCATGGAGATGGTGATGCTTATTCAGTGAAGTCGGATTCATTACCACATTGCTCATGCTCAATCTACAAAGACATTCTATATGCATTCAAGAAAATTCTTAGGTATCATGAAAGCTCAAGACATTAAAGACTAAAGGACTTCCGCGAGAACTCGGATAGTTAAAGAATAACTGAGGTAGAGGTGCTTGTAAGCTGCTTGGTGACATAAAGGTGAGGTCATGGAGGTGCTTGGATGGGTGCTTGGTTTAAAAATGGGTAAAAATGAGTCAAAATGGGTATCGGGTTGGTTTAGGGTTCGGTTTAGGGTTTCGGACTTTTATATTGAGTTAGGGTTAGGGTTTAGGATAGATTAAGGTTTAGGATTAGGGTTCGGTTTAGGGTTTTGGACTTTTATATTTGGTTTAGGGTTTTAGATTAGGGTTTAGGATGAATTAGGGTTTAGGTTTAAGGTTTTAAAGTCATGCATTAAGTGCTTGTACCTTGTACTAAAGTGGTGGTAAGACACCAAAGTGATTTAGGAGGTAAAATGACCTAATTTGACTTTCTTGCATTATTGACTTGTACATTGTGTTTTAGAAAGTTGTAACTTGATTAAGGAGGGAAAAGATATTCAAATGTTATGTATTGATACTTGTACACATGCTTTAAAGACTTGTACATTCATTTTATATGTATGCATTACATATAATTAGGGTTTTGATATAAATGTTAACGTTTAATGCTTGTTTTGAAATAATATTTTGAAAAGTACGTTAAATGAATAATGTACTTGGTAAAAATGATATTAAGATATAGAATTGCCATATTAGGATGTTTACATGATATAAACATAGATAGAGATGGCATTGGTAGAGATTGTGTGAGCTCGTTTACTTTAGAGATGCAAGTTACGTTGCATAATGAGATAAAGCAAAAAAATTCCCTGTAAAAAGGTGGTATATATATAATAGATGGATATTATAGTGCATCAAATGTAATAGATGGATATTACATTGATGAAAATTGCGGATTGTTATATTAGGTGGCCAGGCTTTTGACACCCCACAGAAAATAGTATCAGAACTCACAGACCTTCAGTTTCAAAAACTCTTTGGCTTCCCGTTAAATAAACAATTCATTTAGAAAAACCACAACTTAAAGCAAATTAGTCTTAGTTCAAAAATATATTAAAATTTTAGAAAAAGAGATTTTTACCATATTTATTTACCAATTTAAACTTAAGCAACATTATTAAACTTTTAACTTCCACCCTTTAAACATCCGTCACACCGATATGCGAGCCGACCATGATCCGGTTGTCTTATTTCGGCTTCGGTATTCTTCGACCTGTTTGAAGGCTGCAACATCGGTTGTGAGCCGGCAAGATGCAGCAAACTTTTATCAGTCTCGTATTATTATGCTTACTATGGGCCTTCTTTTGAAGACTGCCACATCGATTGTGAGCCGGCAAGATGCAGTAAACTTTTATTAGCCCACAATTTATTATTATTACCTAATTTTATATATATATATATATATATATATATATATATATATATATATATATATATACGTATATATATATATATATATATACGTATATATACGTATATATATATACGTATATATATATGTATATATATATATATATGTTTGCATGCAACATTTATTTATTACGCGGTGTATAGAAAAAATTTCTTTTTAGAAAATTTAAATATATAGCTGAACTAAGACTAAATAGATTAATGTTATCAAATAAATTCAAAAATTGTTGATTTAAGTTTAGTTTTCAAAAAAAGCACGTATTATTAGTCCGGTTAGAAGCTTCGGGGAGGAAAAACCACAAATTACACTTATGAGCTCTTAAGATTTCCAACTAATCCGTGTTTAGCATCTAACTCATATCTAACTCTATCATTTTTCGTTCTTTGCAAAAAGATCCGCAAATGCTTAGTCTAAAAGTTAAGGAGAAAGCTAGAGCTCGACAAGCTCGATCGAGTCAAAATTTATTCTTATTCTACCGAGCAGGAAAGTCAAAAATTGTGACAAAACACTTATTTTATTTTTGGGGTTTTTTAAATTTTTGCATAAAATCATAATATTTTTTAAATTTTGGTGAAAAAACGGGGTTGCGTGAAAACAACGACTGCATGCACAATCAAATCGATAGATCCCCCCCCATACTAGAACTAAACATTTTCCTCAAAGTTTTAAGAAGGGTCTCTACGTAAATCTATAGCCGTTTATTAAGTATGCTCAAAGATAAACGTTAGTCGATAAAATCTAGGATATAGGATTCCCATATAGAAGTATTAAAGGATTGAAGCTCAAATGAACGGAGGACAAAACTACGAGTACGAGAGGCTTCATAATCTGGGCAACCTGAACATAAAACACAAGCCACAAAAACCCGGAAAATGGAAGAGGCGAGCCTCCTCACAACACACTTATTTAATAATACTACTATTAGGATAAGCATGGGTTGCCATCCACGGAGCGCTTATTTTTGTCAACCGAGTCTTGAGCTTGACTCGATCCCCCATACTTGAGATGGTCAAGGAGGATAGAAATGGAGAAACGGAACATCCAAGATAGGAATGTCCTCTCCATAGATCATCATCGGGCTTTTAGAAAAATCAGAAATGACCTGGAAAGCTTTAAAGCCCCGATGAGATAAGAGATGAGGAGATTTCTCCTCTTTAGAAGCAAGAATTCTAGGATTGAAAACTTTGTCGTCATTTTTGGATGAAAATGGAAGCAAAGTGTCAAACATTGGAGAAAGGGTGGGTAAAACATTAGGCACATGAACATAAAGTTCTCTTGTCGAATTATCAGAAATATCATCCACCACTTTTGTAAAAACTCCCGTATCGGGCTCATCATCATAGTAAACATGATTATCATCCGGTGGTTTCTCAGGAGGACGAGGGGATGATGGAACATAATAACGATCAAAGTGAAATGACTCATTTTCAGGAAGTGAAAGGGGATCATTGCTAAGAAATTCTTCAAGAAAAAGAATATCCCCTTCAGAGTCATAGTCATCATTCTCAATGCCCGGTGGCATCGAGTCATCCGGAGTAAGAAATAAATCGATCTCCTCCATAAGAGAGTCACTGCCCTCAACGAGGATAGGAGATGGAGAGAAAGATTCGATTACAGCATCAGAATTTTCATAATTAAATTCTTCCGGAGGTCGAGGAGATGAATTATCATACAACAATTTCTCAACAAGACGAATTTCTTCCTCAGGATCAAAGTCGACTTCATTAATTCCCGGTGGAATTAAATCAATATGAGCGAGTTCACCGGAGAACTCATTGAGAAGAGAATCAAACTTAGGAGAAGAAATAATCAAAGTGTCTCGATTAAGCAAGGATTCTATAAGATCAGACTCTGCATTAAAGTGATGCGGATCTATCTTAGTAGAAATGATTTCTTCATCAAAAAGAAGGTTCAAATAAATTTCCTTCAGAACGTCCTTATCAGAAAATGACTCGTCGTCACTAGAGGAAAAATCGTCGTCAGCATCAAAGAGAGGATTAGAGAAAGTTGTATAAACGGGCACATCACACTCACTTTCGATATCGAAAAAAAATCCTCGGACTCACTTGGGATTGGGACAAGGTTCTCAACACTTGACTTTATTAATTCGTCCGATTCCGTTTTCGGAATAGTGCTAAGATGCTCATCCCCCATACTTAGAGAGTTCGTAATCGTAAAGTTAGGTGTGATTGAATCAAACGAAGTCCTTTCAAGAATTTGTTGAATTCTTTTAACTTCATCTGGAAAAAGTTCCTCGCCATCATCACCATCATAGAAAATGTCGTGATTATGATAGATATGTCGCGTAGGCTCGGAAGGATTAGTAATAATAGTAGCACTTTTGGTCAAATGAATAGTATAAGTAGTAGACGGAGTGCTAATATTATCATAGTCAGCATTGTAAAAATATGAGACGGGTGAAGGCTCGGAAGGATTAGCTGCCTGTTCTTCAGCTAACAATTCTTGTTTTTCCTCAACTGCCTGCTCTTGTAAAAGAATAGCCTCCTGCTCACGTCGTTGACTCATTATTTCACAATAGGATTGCATCATTGTTTTTAATTCTTCAATACTTATCTCTTTAGGAGGTTGATGAACGTTGGAATACTGCGGGGGTTGGAATTGGTCAAAACCGGAAGAATTAGAATTATAGAAATTTTGGTTCATCGGTTGACACTGAAAAGTCTCATGAGGACCCCCGCAGTTCTCACAACAAAGAAGTTGTTGTGGTAAACTCCGTGAATCCTGTGGATAATAATTATCACTACAGTTTTGATTGTTACACGGTTCTGGCTCATAGACAAGCGGGACTCGTGATGTACAATCGGAACCGTAGTAATGATCGTTACCACAAAAATCACAAGAGTTTGTCGAAGGTTGTGGAGGTGGGTAAGAAAAATTTGAAGAATCGTTGAAAGAATTCAAATTAATGTATGAATTGCATTCCGAACAAAATCCATTTCTAAGAGTATTTCCACACCGATAGCAATAACATTGTTGACAAAATGTGCTATCAAACGTTCTTCCATAAGTAACATACTCACAATGGAGGTATGACGACATTAGAATTAAACAATTTGAGATAAAGAAGAATATTTTTGGGTTTTTTATAATTATTTAAAACAAGAAAAATATTTTTGGGACCGATAAATCAAAGGTGCACGGTAGCTCTCTAAAAAAACGCACAAAGAAGCGGAGGAGCTGGTCAGCGCGAAGCGTATTAAAAACCCTTCTCCTTTTGGGTCGAAGATCGTTGGATCAACCCGCCTTAAACTTCTCTTATAGTTTGTTAATCTAGAGGTGAGCCGATTCGACAATTGACATTACGGTTTCTTTTGTTGTATTTTTTGGTATTTTAAATACTTTAGGAAAAGTATTTGTGATTATTGTTATTGTTTAAATAAAATGAGAAAATAAAATATTTTTGTATTTTTATATTTTATATATTCACAAATGAAAACAAAAACTTCACGGGGAAGGGTCTTCAAAACTAATCTTCAAACATATGAACGAAATATATATAAATATATATATAACTATATATAAAACTAAAATTATCAATTAATAAAGTGAGTAATATCCTAAGAGCTTTTACAATGTTCTTTACTTTTATCCCAATAAAACCCTAATAAACCTCCTGGGTCGTTCCTGAAGAGGCTGAATTGAAAAACAAGTTACGTTCGTGATCGCGTGATTGATTGATTCAATGATTTTTTATTAGGATTCTATTTCTATAATTAAAATGAAAAAACAAGTAAAAGCAAGCATAAAACGAAAGCAATTAAAGTTAAAACACGAGAAACGATAACAGGATCTAAACCCGAGCTTTAAAAAAACCTAAACTATCAAATTTTAATCCTGCGAAAGCGTATTTAATTTTTAAAGGCCCTAAATGATAAAAGAAAATTAAAAAAATGAATTATATTTTTTTGACTTTTAAATTATTTATTATGAATTAAAAGCTGATTTAATCTAAATCAGTTAATTAAAAAAAATACTAAACTACATTGGAAAATTCTAAAAAAATTATGAAAAGTACTTTGGACAATGCTTAATCTATGAAAAATAAAATGAAGAAAACAACTTATTGAAATAAGCTGGAAATAAGTTAAAATGGGCTTAAGGCTTAAAAGAGTAAAAAGGGGTTATATATTAAATGATGCAAAGTAAGAATGAAAAAGACCCCAGGGCAGTGGTATTGGATGTGTGTTGGAGGTTTGGTGCTCTAAGGGGAGGTCACAGGTTCGACCCCTGTGACCTCTCTTTTTTACAAAACATTTTTTTTTCTTTTATTAAACTTATAAAATAAGTAAAAACAAAGAACTTTAACAAAGCAACTTTTTATAAAACTTAAAAATGAGCTAGGAATAAGCAGAAATAAGTTGACAGACTTGGTTTTATACTAAGTGATTAAAAACCTAAACTGTTTGGCTTTTTTAGAACTTAACTAGCAACACCATAAGGCAAATAAGCTAAAATAGATAATAACCTAACCCTAATAAGCACTTACAAACAAAAATAAGCAAGAAATTAAGTAGAAAGGCACTAAAAATCAATAAGACAGATTGCATAGGAAACCGGTGTAAAGGGCTAATGGCTACTTTTAAGCTAATTTTTAAAAGCACTTAAGCTCGCCTAATGGCTTAAAGACTTATATTCAGACCATAGCTTATACTATAACTCAGAATACAAAGAAAAAGTATTTTTGAAAAAAATTATAATCCATGAAAAAAGGCCAACGTGAAACAGCTGATGACACAGAATGCACTCTTTTTGTTTTCTTTTTAAAAACAAATGAGCTTTTTGCAAAACCTCACTAACAAACAAAAACAGGTAAAACTACAAAAAAGTTGAAATAGAACAATTAAGAACTACAAACTACTTCTGCAAGAAATTTCAAACCTAACACCTACGTTTTTCCTTTATCAACCATTGCAAATGGTAAAATGACTATTTTAAACTGTACAACTGAAAAAATAAAAAGACAGATTGGAACTTCAAATCCAAAATTCAAAGGCACACATGACCCCCCTTTTGCTACTGCATTTTAACACTAAAAGAACACAAAACCAAATCCTTAAAACAACTTTTGAGCCAAAATCAAATTTCAACACTTTGAAAGAGTTTTGAGACCACAAATTCACAGATACTTATAGATAAAACCTTATAACTTACTTTAAGACTTGAAAAAAAAATCATTAAAACAGATTAACACACTGTAGAAAAGGCTAGTTAAAGTTGGAATAACTGACCCAAAGGAAGTTTAAACACCCTTTTTGACCCATTTTGGCTATTAACCCAAACACCCCATTACGTATTGATACATTCTTTTTAAAATAAATATATATTTACTGATTAGAGCTCAGGGGAATTGAAAACAGCTTACAAAACAAACCGTAATAAGCACTAATGCCAAATTCCTACAAGGAAAAGCTAAAATTAGAATAAGCAAATCTCAATTAGCATTTTTTAGCAAAAATAGCAGATATGTAAAATATCATTAACCAACAAGATTAAACTCCAGACAGACATTATACATAATCAATAAGCATCCTTTATGATCATAATTAAAGCAAATACAATGCAGAAAATAAGCAGTCTAATATGCTAAACGTAAATGAGCAAAAACTATGAAAAAAACAAACATACAAAACTTCCTAGCATAAACAAAGGTTAAAAAAATGATCATAAGCAATACTACAAGCTTTTAGCTTGTAGAAACAAGCTAGTGACACGCATATAAGCCCATCCTTTTTGGCTTATCATCCACAAGAGCTTTTTTGAGTGATTTTTTGGTAAAAAGGGGCATAAAACCCTATAAACAATGGAAAAGTTAATATTGGTCTAAGTCAAAACATCTTAAGTAACAAGTAAAATAGCTTAAGAGAGCTTATAAAATATTTTTAACATAAAATGCATTAACATAAAAACAGGATTTTAACATAAAAACTTCAATTCATTAAACTTAAAAAAAACAGTACAAAGCTTTTAAAAAAAAGTACAATAAACAAACTTAATATAAGCTGAAAGATTAAAAACTAGATGCCTTAAAAGGCTTACAAAGTCCTATTTATAGATAAATGAGAAGGTCTTGGGGTCTTCTTCTTGTGTTTCTTCTGTGAGAGAAAAACAAAGAAAGTGTGTTTCATTGTGTAGGAAAGTCGAAATCTCATCAAACCATCAAATTACTTGGTTTCACCAAGTTACATATCCGAGCCCTTGATTCATTTGTCTTGTTAATACCAATGAAGAAACCATAGGATTACCAAGGTGGAATTGGCATCTTGTGAGGTGGGGTTATGGTGTGGGGTTCGTTTGGTGTATAATGGGAGAAGTGGATAGTGACAGAATAAAATGAGTAGAAGGTTTGGTGGGAGAATCAAGGAATTAGTTTTTATTGTTTGACTATGTATTTTGAAGGTTAACCGAAGTTATACACTAGTAGGATTGTTAAGGACTGACATGGTTAGTCCTTTTAGACTAACCATGCAAAGGGTTAAGGACCTCTGATGTAAAAGACTTAACAGTCTTATGTGTGGGCTGTTAAGTGCTTGGTTTGGGCTTTTGGCAGATTTGGGCCATTTAGCAAAATGGGCCTTTTGCAATATTAAGCTTATAAGCTTAAGTCTTCTTTATGTTTAATGGGCTGACATGGCCCATTAGATGGGTACGGGTTGGCCCATTTAACATTTCTTCGATATCGGCTTTATCTTTGACTTTTGACTTTGACTTTGACCTTGACTTTTTACGCTCTTTCCAATCCCGTGCTCGGTTTTGTCCTTTTTGGCTTGATTTTGTGTCCTTTTTTTGAAATCCGTTACATGCACAATATAAATGCAAAACACACAAATACAACGTATTTGTGGTATGTTTTTGGTATTTTAAGCCCGTTTTAATGGATAAATGGTATGTGTAATGAAGCACATACCACAGAGGTATAATCAAAACTGGTAATTTAGATTTTGAGAATGTGTATTTTGTAAAAGTGTTAAAGTTTAACCTCTTTAGTGTTTCATAAATGTGTGACAAAAAGAATAGTGTTCTCTTTAATGACACTGAATGTATTGTTTTATCTCCAAACTTTTAAGTTAAATGATGCACGTCAAGTTTACTTAAAGTTCCTAGAAAGAACAAAAATATATGTTTTTATGTAAAATTATTGTTCCAAATGGAGGTCTAACTGTCTCTCTAACTTGTCTCTTTGCAAAAGCCACATCTGATGAATCTAAACTTTGGCATTGGAGGCTTGGACACATAAATTTCAAAACTATGAATAAACTAGTTAAGGGAAATCTTGTAAGAGGTTTACCTTCAAAACATTTTGAAAATAATCAAACCTGTGTTGCTTGTCAAAAGGGAAAGCAACAAAGAGCTTCTTGTAAGTCTAAAACAATAAGTTCAATCAGCCAACCTTTACATATGTTGCACATGGATTTGTTTGGTTTAACATTTGTAAAAAGCTTAATGAAAAAGATGTATTGCCTAGTTGTCACAAATGATTATAGTAGGTTTAGTTGGGTTTTCTTTCTAGCTACTAAGGATGAGACTAGTGGCATTCTTAAGTCCTTTATAAATGGAGTTGAAAATCTAATAGATCAAAGGGTTAAGGTAATTAGGTGTGACAATAGAACTGAGTTAAAGAATAAAGAGATGAATCAGTTTTATGAGAGAAAAGGTATTAAGAGAGAATTTAGTGTAGCTAGAACTCCTTAACAAAATGGAGTAGCTGAGAGGAAAAATAGAACACTAATTAAGGCTGCTAGGACAATGCTAGCTGATTCTAAGCTACCTACTACTTTTTGGGTTGAAGTAGTTAATACTGCTTGCTATGTGCAAAATAGGGAATTAGTAACTAAGCCTTAAATAAGACCCCTTATGAACATTTTCTTGGTAGAAAACCAGCTTTAGGCTTTATGAGACCATTTGGGTGTCCTGTTACAATTCTCAATACCACAGATCACTTAGGCAAGTTTGATGGTGAGGTCGATGAAGGATTCTTTGTTTGGTACTCAATTAACAGTAAAGCATTTAGAGTATTCAACAGTAGAACAAGGATAGTTGAAGAGAACCTGCATGTCCAATTTAGTGAGAATACACCTAATATTGCAGGAAGTGGACCAAATTGGTTTTTTGATATTGATGCACTAACAAATTCAATGAATTGTAAGCCAGTTGTTGTAGGAAATCAGCCTAATGATAATGCAGATACAAAAGCATGTGATGGTGCATGTAAAGCATGAATGGAGACTATACATGGTAAAGATTACATTTTGCTACCATTGTGGCCTGCTGATCTACAATTCTCTAAAAATTCAAAGAGTTCTCCTGATGCTGAATTCAAACCTTTAGGATATAATAAAAAGAAGGTTACTAAAGAACCAGGAAAAGAAGGTGGTGATTCAAATAATGATCAAGAGAAAGAGGATAATAATGTTAACAACACTAACAATGTTAATGCTGTTAGTTTAACTGTTAATGCTGTTGGCATAGAAGTTAATGCTATTGGTACAAAAACAAGCATTGAAGTTCCAGATTATCCAAATATGCTTGAATTGGAAGATATTTTTTATTCAGATGATGATAAAGATGTTGGTATAGAGGCTGACATGAACAATTTAAATACATTTATGCCTGTCAGACCAATTCCAACTTTAAGAATACACAAAGATCATCTAGTTGAACAAATTATTAAAGATTTAAATTCAGCACCTCAAACAAGAAAAATGACAAAGAATTTGAAAGAACATGGTTTGTTTAGTTCTGTTCAGCAAAGAACAAACCATAAAGACTTTCAAAATTGCTTGTTTGCTTGCTTTTTATCACAAGAAGAACCCAAAAAGGTAATTCATGCATTAAAGGATCCAAGCTGGATAGAGGCTATGCACAAAGCTGGAGAGTGAAAAAGTCAAATTAAACAATAACAAATAAAAACGTTTGAGAAAATCCTAAAAATTACTAAATTAAGCTGAAATCCTAAAAAAAACTAAATATCAGCGAAAAAGCGGGAGGGCCCGAATCCCGAACAACAGGGGAAAATTAACCTAAAACCGTTCAATAAAATAACCATAAGTACGAAGAAATTAATCACATTCTCTAAACAACTCTGACCTGGACAAATAACGAAGAATGAAAAAGACTAGACCGAGAGAAACTGAGTTCTTGTTGACCCAAAACGAGTCAACACAAAGAAAGCGACCCTGGACCCCGCGTTCTCTTATAAAATGAAAAGTTGTAAAAAAGACTTTAGAACGAAACAAGATTTTTAAAAATTATTCTTACAAACTACAGTGACAAAATAAAATTTTCTAAAAAAAGAAAAAAATTTTTTTGCTAATTTTTTGTATATTTTATGAATTTTTTAAAAGTTTCAAACTAAATTAAAATATAAAAAATATGAAAAATACTACGAAATTCTGAAATTTTTATGAACAATACTAGAGCACTAAGACCATCCTAGGAAAAATACAGATAACTAAAATCAGCTTAATAGAATAAGCCCCGAAATAAGCTGCAACCGCTATAAGTTAAAGGGTGAAAACCTCTATAGAGCAATATAGGCCCTGGGACTATAACGAAAAAGTCCAAGGGCAACACTGCGAGAGTGTGTTGGAAAATAGGGGTATTGTAACGGAGAGCACGGGTTTCGAGTCTTGCTCACACCGGACCTCTTGTCTTTTTTCTCCTTTTTTTTTTTTTTCTGAAAACTCCCAAAGGCAAAGTTTGTTAAGCTCGTGGCGGCTAAACATCATTGTCTTCCACTACTAACCTTTTTACGAAAAGCACATAATAAAGCTTAAAAATAAGCTTAAAGTTCGACAGTAAGTCTTAAAGACTTAAAGGCCAAATTTGCTAAGTAATTTTGGACATGAGGTCCGACAATAAGCCTAGGACAAGGACTAAAAACCCTAAAGGAGTCTAAATCTAACCTATATAAGCTAAAAAAAACTTAAACTTCAAGCTAAATAAGCTGTAAGAGCTAAGAGCTTATGATGACAGAACTAAAATAAAGCTTAAAAGGGCACAAACACTAAAATGGGCATTCAAATAAGCTAGCAAAAGGGAAATAAGCAAACTAAACTATCTAATTTAACCTAAAAAGCTATTGAGAGCTAAAATGAGCTAATGGCATAAGCTAAATAAGCCTAAAGTAAAATAAGCAGTCCTACACTTAAGTCATGTAAAAACAGTCAAGAGCCAAGTTTGGCCTTAAAAATAAGCTAACAAACAAACTCACTAAGGTCTGAAACTTTGAGGGCTTATACAAGAGGTTATAAGCTCTTTGAATAAGCCAAGAATTTGGGCTTAAGAACACTAAAAGACAAAGAAAAAGGGGCTTAAAATCTCCCCTTTGCACCAGGGGAGATTTAAGCTAAACTTAAGTGGCTTATTTGACAGCTTATTAAAAGCTGTCAAATAAGCTCAAATTGAAAAGAAAACTGAAAACAGCTAAAGTACCCTAGCTTATGGACTTGTGCACAAAGTTTGACATTTTAAAACTCATAAAAACTTGCTGATTTTTAAGGTGAAAAAGGCTGTTTTGGATTTTTAAAATTGTTACTTGAAACACTTGGTGAATTTTGACTTAGCAAGTCAAAAGACAAAGGGGCTTGTTACAGCTTTTTTTAGACACACTAAACACACTCTTTTGAACCCTTAACTCAGAATCCCAAGTGCTTATGAATATAAGCACTTGTGGCTTTTTTTTCAAAATGACAGTTTACACAAATGGTTTAGAAAACCTTTGAAATTCAATTTTGAAACTTTAAAACTTTTGAAAATAGTTTAAACAAGCTTAATAATCTAAACTAAATCTATTTTAATGACCATAACCCATACCACAACCAATTTTGACCCGTTTTGATGCTGACCCAAACACACCCTTAATTTTTGAAAAATGATTTTGAAAGCTTATAAGACTCAGTTAACTGACTTTTTTGACACACTAATGATATTTAAGCAATCTTGAACAATAAAAAGCTAAAAGGCAAGTCAAATAAGCACTTAAATGTGTAATAAGCTAGTGACAGTTTAAGAGCTCTACTTGACAGATTTAACTAGAATTGCATATATATGAAATGAAAAACATTAAAAACATTCTTAGACATAATTTATCACTAATAAGCACATTAAGCTAAGGAAATAAGCTAAATGAGCTTATTGCTACAGTAAATAAGCAAAGTTGAAAGTAAAGTACCTTTGATCCTTTGCTCAAAAAGGATCTTTTGAGGACCTAAATAAGCTCTAAATCCTACCCAGCTTATAATCAAGCTAAACTAAGCTGAAAACCAATAAGCCATCCATGTTAGCTTATTCATCCTTGCTTTTTTTTAATCCAACAGTACCCCTTCCTCTTTTTTTGAATTTCCCTCACTTTTGTTTAGAAATTTTTGAAAACAGATTGTAAGATAAAAAAGAGAGTAAAATAAAAGGGCTTAGCAACACAATGTAAATAAAAACTTCACTGAATTTTTCATTAAACAAGAACAGGTACAAAGGAACTTTTTAAACTTTTTTAAAAGCTACTACACTTGACTAAAAACTTGTAAAATTACATAAAATTAACTTAAAACTTAAAAACTACTTCTTAGCCACAAGGGCTTTACAATCTTTATATAGAGAAAAAAAAAGAAAAACGACTAGGACTTTGTGTCTTTTCCCTTTGTGCTTTCTTGTAGACACACAAACACAGGTGTGTTTGTTTTGTGAGGGGGGAAAGCAAACAAATCATGGCCTTCAATTCTTCAAAAGTCAATCTTGGCCGTTGGGATGGTCATTGAGAAGTGTGGGATTGCCACATTGGCAATCTTACAGCTGGGAAAGTTAGTGGAGGGGGGGAACGGATAGTGGAGGAGGGGGACTAATACAAAAGGTTAAGGTCTTGACATGGTGGGAATTGTGGTTGCAGGGTTAATAGGGTGGTGAGGTGAACCCGTTATTGATTGGAGTTGAACTGGGCGGGCAAATAAAAAAAAAAAATATGGGGGGGTGTTGTACAAAGGTTGGGGGTGACAGGGCATGGGTTTGGGAGATTGGCACAAATGGCCCCTCATGGTTATAACCTTCATTGCATCCTTTGTCCTTGTATTGTTATAACTTTTGGGGACTTGGCAAATTCAGTCCCCAAGAGTTATAATAATAATTGCACCACTCGTCCTTGGTGGTTAAAACTTCTAGGACTTGCCAGTTTTAGTCCTTGGAGTGTAACTTTGCTCAAATGGCAGCTTGGGCCCTTGTCTTTCATTTTCTCTTTTCTCTTATAAATATAAGTTTAGGGTTTTTTCAATTTCAACCCTCAAACTTATATTTGTTGACTTTTTGGCTTCGGGGTTGACTTGGGTTGACTTCTGTTGACTTTTGCTTGGACTTTGGCTTTGTCTTTTCCTTGCTTTTCCATTCCGAGTCCGGTTTTGTTGATTTGGCTTTGTTTTTCGTCCTTTTCTTAATTATCCGTTCCTGCACAATACAATTAGCAAAACAAGCGTGTATTTGGCATTTTAAGTCCGTTTTTGGTTATTTTAGCTCGTTTTTAAAGGTAAAAGGTATGTGTAATTAAGCACATACCAACAATCAAACTAAGACTTGTCATATATTAACCCAGGTTGTCTGTGATTTCCGTGTTGACGCCGTTACTTTCATTCCCTATACATTAGCTATCAATTTAACTATAACTGTTCAGGTGAGTTCATAGCCTCGCATTTCAATCTTTTTATAAACCCGCGAAGGGGATACATGCTATAAACATGAATGCAATTATTTCTACATGCTATTTCAATTTACTATTGCCTAAGTAACTACTTTGCCTTTAAGTCCCCATAGTCATGAACCGTTAATTACTCTCTGTAGTAAGCGCGAATGATGTGAATAGATCTATTTAGGCTGGACTCCCCATTGGTGTATCCAGTAACGATAACCAATTTCACATCATTAGAAATCACGCGGGTATTTTGGCAAGGGTGCCCACAGGGGCAATATTATCATTATAACCTAAGGCATCAGATTCATGAGCTAATGGCAATAATAAGTTATGTTTTCAATACTGGGTG
>BQNB010082258.1:14448-29380 GCA_026074375.1 Tanacetum coccineum | reverse complement strand
CCTCTCGCTCAAACTGCGGGAGGATGTTAGCGGATTAGTCTTCATGGCCCAAAGGCATATTTATCTTTGTATTATGTGTAGGCCCATTATTTAGCTTATATATACATATCATTGTAACTCACAGAAAATACACAACCTTTCAAAACTTACATCAACTTTAAATTGGGAAAACACGACTTTGGACTCTTCATGAGATTTTAGCTTGAAAATCATTGAGGCATGAACCATCCGCATTAAGATTTCAAATCTGTTAATATTTGGTACTTGTTATAATTTAATCGATGTTGGGTTCATCGATTTAAAGAAAATGTTTGCCTATAAATATACCTTTTAAGCGTTCTTGAGTGATGGAACCAGCTCTTCAAGTTCTTCAATAATGGCTTTGAAGCAAAAAATGTATTGTTCCTATGAAAATAAAGGGGATGTAATCTTTTACTTAGTAAAGGAAAACGAAAATTGAGAACTTTTGCATTTAAAAAAAAATAATATTTCTTTATTAGGTATGATGCTTTAAATTTTTTATTATTTTTGAATATATGTTTAATTAAAAAGCTCAAATCTATACTTCTATATAAAGCATTTATAATGTGGGACCCATTAAAAATTAAGATAAGAGGTGCAATCTTGACCATCCATCTCATTTTTGAGAATCACATTATAAATTGACATGTGTCACATTTTGATTAAAAAATCACTTTTATTTTCAAATTGAAATATCTTTTTATCTATTTAATGTTATTTTGATCTAATTTCATCATATTTTTTAAAATTTTATGCTTTTTAATTCAACATCTATTTTGATATATTTTTATAATTTTTTTTTACATTTTAATGTGTTTATTTTATGTTGATTTATATTTTGTTATAACTTTAATCTTAATTAAATATAAACTTGATACGTTAAAACTATATACTTTCGGAGAGAGTGTTGTCTTTTTACATGCGAGAATGATGATGTTAATATGGTGTTGCGGGAAAGTTACGAGAAACCCCAACGAACACATACATTTGTGAAACGAAATTACTAAGCGGGTTGGAAATTACGTAAAAAGTTGAGTTAGTAAATTTTTTATTGCCGCCGCTATGCGCGGGTAACCAACTAGTACTTTTGAAATTGACATTATTTTGGTGAAGAAATCTGATAAAGAAAAAAAACACATAAAAATATATGTGTCAAATTTATAAAAACAAAAACTTGAAAAAAAGAGAAGGTAATTAATAAAACTTTAGTGGTTTAATTTTAAATAAATTGTATAAAGTTAAGTGTAAATTTATAAATTTACAAATTTTATTATGACTTTAAAAAAGAAAACAAATAACCCCTTAAACTTTCATAACTTATAAAACAGAAAAAATAAAAATTATAAATATATTTAAAAAACATAATGTACAAGCCTCGTGCGTGCACGGGGATTAAAACTAGTATATATGACTAGCTTAAGTTGGAACATATACTTATCAAATGGCACATACCTCTGACTGGACCATCCCTCTGCGTTGAGACTTGAAAGTGGTTACGGTTTCATAAAGCTCCAACGCAGTCATGTCACCAACTAAAATTCTTTGGAGGGTGTTATGAATTACACAATATGTTCCAGTTCTACCAACGCCTGCACTGTACTAGATAAAAAAAGTGTCTTAGGTTCACTTTGTAACTTGGAGCATCTTTGATGCATATATTATACAAATTTTACCTGCAATGCACCACAACTGGCACTTGGGATGATGGCATATTATTTAATCTTCTATAAATCTCTCGAACAGCCAAAGTCTCACGTGGAGCTCCATTATCAGGCCAATCTGGAAAAAATATATGCAAAACTGGTCGAGGAGGATCATGTGACTGAAAAAAAGTATAATGTACATCATCATTTGTTGACGATAAACATGAGATCCAATTAAATGCATATAGTGATAGGTAAATCCACTCTCTATTATCCAATGTTTTGAAACCCGGTTCGACCCGGCCGGGTCAACCGGTTGAACCGGGTCCGGCCGAAAAAACGGGTTAAATTAAACCGGGTTTTATATTTTCGAAACCCGGTTTGACCCGCCGGGTTTAAGGCGACCCGGGTCAACCCGGTTCTCGAGACCCGGTTTGACCCGGCCGGGTTTGGGTTTTTTCATGTTTTTTTATAAATAAAATAAGTTTTTTATATATATTTGCAACGTAATTTTATTTGTTACATGTTATATTTGGTAGTAAATCGTTTTTAGGCTAAATATAAGGTATATTCATAATTTATATATATAATTTTTTGTATTATTGCAAATATTATTTTTTTTAATTTTTTTTGAAAACCGGGTTGACCCGGTGGGCCAACCGGTTGAACCGGTAACCCGGTGACCCGGTGACTCGACCGGGTCGATTATTGACCCGGGTTTCAAAACATTGCTATTATCTATCTCATATTCACACCGCGCTAACAACCTCTAATAAGCGTATATTAATGTAGTTGTAGTAAATCAATAATATATTGTACCATAGAAAGATTTCAATATTCTTCTGTTGGCTTAGTACTCATGAATAAATGGTTCTATGAAATGCTATTATATTACATACATTTTGCATTGTACAGTAGAAGCTACAGTGCTTCTACTGTACAATGGTTTGGGCCTGGGCTCCCACTTTGTGCCGGCCCAATTTTATTTTATTTTTTTTAATTTTTTTGGGTCTGGGCTCCCACTTTGGGCCGGCCTAAATTTTTTTTTTTAATTTTTGGCATAAAATAGAGGGAAAAAATATTACAAAAGTACCGATTCAACTTTAAAATAATCGACATAGTCACAAACGTACAACTTTAAATTGCATT
This sequence comes from Tanacetum coccineum, assembly GCA_026074375.1. Taxonomy (NCBI): domain Eukaryota; kingdom Viridiplantae; phylum Streptophyta; class Magnoliopsida; order Asterales; family Asteraceae; genus Tanacetum; species Tanacetum coccineum. The sequence continues at coordinate 26,567 of BQNB010082258.1, read as the reverse complement.
AAACAGTGTCATTTAAAAAAAAACCCATATAGCAAAAAAAACAAAGCTTTAAACATGAGGCCCAACACATAAGCCCATATAAAAAAAAAAAAATATTAAATGAGACAAAAAAAATTCGAAAAAAAAACAAAAAAAAAGTATAATTTTTTTTACCGCTCGCAACATCGGCGCGGGAGACATAACTCATATAAGGAAAAAAAAAATTATTAAACTGATACCGGAAAAAATAAAACCCGCATATTAAACATGATACATGACATTTTGCATTGTACAAAAAAAAATAGAAGCTACGTGCTTTTACTGTACATTGTCGGTTGGGGCTGGGCTCCCTACTTTGGCCGGCCCAATTTTATTTTTTATTTTTTTTTAATTTTGGGCATTAAAAATAGGGGGAAAAACTATTACAAAAGTTACCGGATTTCAATTTTAAAATAATCGACATAGTCACTAAACGTACAACTTTAAATTGCATTCAAACAGTATTGATTGTCCATTTTAAAAAAAAACCATATAGCAAAAAAAAACAAAGCTTTTAAACATGAGGGCCAACACATATGCTCATATAATAAAATCAAAATATTAAAATGAGACAAAAAAAAATCGCAAATAAAAAGTATTTTTTTTACGCCCCGCAACAACGCGCGGGACACATAAAACTATATAAGAAAAAAAACAAATTATTAAAATGATACCGAAAAAAATAAACCCGCACTATAAACACGATGACGAAAAAAAATAAAAAAACCTTGCACAAAAAACATATAACCAAAAAAGAAACCTTTTAAAATGAGGCCCAACACATAAGGCATATAAGAAAAAAAACAAAACCTATTAACATTGAGGAGAAAAAAATTAAACGCGCACAAAATTTAAAAAAAATATAATAATAATACAATGGCCCGCAACACGCGTTTTCTGCGGGAAAAATTAACGGTCCGCTGCAACGCGCAGGGTTAACCTGCTTGTTATTACATAATTATCATTTGAGATTGCCAAACACTACTGTACTGTTATCGATGAAAGAACAGTGCAGTACACACCGGCCCGGCCCGGTGGTTTATGTTATCGGCCAAAAAAAAAATATATATCCCCTTCCCTCTTTTTTTGGCCAAAAAAGAAAACAAAAAAAAATTACGGACTTCTCTCATTAGACGAATACTATATATATCATTTGAGATGTCAAACACTGTTCATCGATGAACAGTGTTCGGGCTATACTGTTCATCGATGAACAGTGCAGTCCACACCGGCCCGGCCCGGTGGGTACTGTTCATCGGCCCAAAAAAAAACTTTATACCCCCTGGTGGTTACTGTTCATCGGCAAAAAAAAAAACTTTATAATCCCCCCTCCACACCGGCCCGGCCCGGTGGTTACTGTTCATCGGCCAAAAAAAAAAACTTTATAATCCCCCCTCCCCCCTCCTCTTCTTTGGCCAAAAATAAGAAAACAAAAAAAAATTACGGGACGTACTCTCATTAGACCGAAAAAATAAACCCGCACAAAATACAATAAGAAAAAAAAATGCCCCGCAGTAACGCGCGATTGTCATTTAATATAAGAAAAAAAAACTATTAAACATTGAGATGTAGTAAATCAATAATATATTGTACCATAGAAAGATTTCAATATTCTTCTGTTGGCTTAGACATGAATAAATGGTTCTATTAAATGCTATTATTTCATACAATAACAACAAGTTTATATATATGAAAGACTAACCTCTGCATAATTCACCTCCAAATGGCGCAACTCTAGTGAACTATTTGTCTTAATGAACTTTCGGGTAACTGTATGTATATTTCCTCCAATTATTCTCACGCCATTCTCTCCTTGAAAGTAGTCTCCGCACATTATATCCCCATTGCCCATATCATCCTGGATAGATTAAAATAAATTAGCTAACCAAAAACCAATTGTATCTTCGTACTCAATATGTCATTTCAGTATTCTTGTTATTCACAAGATATCAAGGACCTATACTTTTCATTGTTTTTGTTTCCAAATGCGTGTCAATATGTTACTATTCAATAGCTATTATGCTAACACCATTAAATATTGATGTATGTCTAGAATGAAGGATCAAAGGAACAATTAATTAATGATTAGCATAACACTATTAAGTACCAATATAATTACAAATTACCTCGGGAGGGTCAACTAGTCGAGTGAGCATCACAACTGCCGGACAATGATACTGGAGTACCATTTTCCAGAAGTCTTCATAAGTTGTAGGAAGGGGCCCTTGAGTGGCTATGAACCGAGAAACAGTCTGATCAGGTGGATTAGCCTACAATCATAGATGAAACCATATATTACACTGAAATATGGTTCCAAATTCTGAGTCACTTACTAGTAAATTATATATATATTTTGGTGCGAGTCAAGCAACACCCTAGAAAGAGCAATGGGCCCTGACTACGTTACTTATATATGTCTGTTGTTTTTTTTTTTGGAACGGCAATTTGTGGCTACATGGCCCCTAGCCCAGAAGGCGTAGCGAGCCCACACAGCCCAGAAGGCAATGGCACCCTTCCCTTTACACACGCGGGAGGAAACCCCTATCGCCCTAGACAAGACTCGAACATGAGACCTTGCCTAGGAGGGTAAAACCTCCATACCATTGGACCAAATGCCCGTTGGTTTATATATGTCTGTTGTGGGAATAGGATAAAACGGTTTACCTCAGCAGTGATAAAACTAGCATTGATGTATGCTAATCCTGAACTGTGGTTTTCGGTTGGATCAATATTAACCCTGTTTGCGTCAACTGATACAAAAGAATTCCAATATTATTCAATGTTCTATCTCTCTACATACCGATCTTATATGTGTAGCAAATTGAATAACAATAAGAATAGAGTGACTAGCATACATGGTATGACCCTTTCATAACGGTTTTTTGAAGCATTAACTTTTAGGTTAGCCACCGAAGACCTACGATTAAGTTCTGTCAAGCTTATCACGTTATCCTGCAAGAATCAAGAAGGCTAACGGTTATTCAAACATGATAGATGAAAACAAATACCCATTCCTTATTCTATCAACTACCCAATCCTTATTCTATCCTATCAACATAGAGTAATCAAAATGCCCTAAAGATATTTTACAAAATTTACCGATCAAGTACTATCATAACGACAAGAAAAAGTTCTTTTGAGTGGAGTCGACTAGTTTTTTATAATGGTGACAGCATATAAAAAGTGTGAGCAAAAGTTCACATATCCTTACACTTTAAAAAAAAGTGTGAGCATATTTTAAGTTTTATCTACACATTTTAAAAAGTGTTAGCAAAAGTGTAATTTTTCCTTACATATTATAAAAACTGTGAGGATATATGCAATTTGTACTTCGAGTGCTCACTCTCTATAGTCTGGTTTTTTTTTTAAAATAAGTGTGAGTAAAAGTCTAGTGTTTTACCACACTTTTTAAAAAGTGTAAGGAAAACTATAATTTTACCTACACTTTTTAGTAAGTGTGAGCAAATGTTTAAGTTCCACCTACACTTTTTGATAAGTGTGAGGAAATATATACTTTCACCTACACTTTTAAAAAAGTGTGAGCAAATATATACTTTTATCTAGGGGTGCTCACGGTTCGAAAACCTATCGGACCCAAACCGAATTGTCTAAAATGCCGTGACGCATGGACAGACCGGACCGAACTGGGGGTATGTGGTCTGATGGTGGTCCGGTCTGACGGTCCTACAAGCATAATCATCGGGATTATTTGTAAACGAAACCGAAAAGCAAACCAAGGAATGAATTACACAAAAATCATGACCAAGATCGGACCGAAATACGTTACGGTTCGTTTCATCCCGTTTTTCCGTCCGATTCGATCTACGATCCATATACTCAGCTTACTTTTATCGACACTCAAAAAAACATGATTAAAAGTTTTTACATTTTATCATGGTTTTAAAAAAACAAGTAAATATATAGGTTAACATATTATATATCTTATAACTATATAGTTTAACACATTTACATATCTTGTAAAGTAAAGTTTCACAAAAGACACCCCCAAAGTAAACAGGAAAAAGATAATCGTAAAAAATATTTAACTTTTGGTAAAATACTACTTGAAAGATCAACGCCACAGCAATTTCCCAGAGTTAAAATATGTCATATCCCACTGAATCCATATGTCCCATAACATTATCCCACCGATTCACAATCACCTGATCCTTAATCCTACGCGCCACCGGTAAACCGCAATCTACCAACCAACACAGCCTGCATACAACTGGCGGTTCACAGCGGCGACTCAACTACCTTTCTTAATCTAAAAGTCTCGTTCGATCATTATTTTCATAGCGCTTAAGTCCTACCATCACGAGATTAAATTCGTGAGGGCCTTGTGATTGAAAGTCGTTTGATAAAATGATTTAAGCTGGTTCTATTATTATAATCATGGTGATTTTGATTAGATGATTTTATTGGTTTAATAGTTGTTTAGTCCATCGGTTGTATAATGCGTGTGCACAAATGTTTGATAAAATGCTTTCACATTATATTGTGGCCCAGAGTTTTTGATAAATGTTTGAGTGAAAACATTAGTGTTGATTGAGGAATCCATGTGATTCTCAGGTGAAAATAAGGCCATAAATTTTTGTTCGGATATGAGGTTGGGGCGTGTTAGTCGTCGGAGGCAGTCGATTGTAAAGAAAGCTGATTTGATGTCCTGTTTTCATATTCATATTGTTGTTAACGGTTATCGGTATTGTTGTGAATTGGCGCAAGTCGTTAGTCAAGATGTCTTATACAAAAGGTAGTAGTATGAAGGGTTTTTTTATTTTGGGGGATGAGGTAGAGGAACTAGGACGATAGGTGGTTATTTTTTTGCATATGAGGTATTTTGTACCTTCCAGTATCGAAGACGTTGCTTGCGTATTACAAGAGGAAGCCTCAAGATAACGTGTAAGTTCATTACTTACACACAATATTGAGATAGTTTAGATCGATGGTAATTGATTACTTTGTTTTTTGTTAGGTTCCGATCAAGACATTGGTTATTGATGGGAATTGTAGAGTGGAGGATCGAGGTTTCAAAACGCAACATGGACATGTGAGACTCTTATTCATCAGTCTTTTTTGTTTGATCTATAGTATGTATGCGTGGCTTGGAATTTGAAAGTGCTTGATTGAAACTCGTAATGATTCACTTATATATAAAATTTCATCACCAATAATATAAAGATATGGATGTTAGTAAATTGAAGTGTAGTTATTGATAAATACGGTTTAGCAGTGGTTGTAGTTTATGAACTTATACTTAAAAAATGCCTATGTAGGTTCATTTTGTCATTCGTATTGGTTTACGTGAGTTGTGACTGAAAATATTAATGTTCTGAACACGATCGAAAACCCAGCGAACTGATTGACTCAAAATCTAATGAACCCCTTAGTATCACTATCACTGAATTAGGGGTAGGTGTTTTAGCTTTAGGAACCTTAAACCTATTATAAAAATTGTGTGCATATCCTTGCTTACTTGCTTAATCTAAAATCGTATGCAATAACAAAGTTTATGATGGATTGAAATATCAATGGATAACATGCCCTTGAGTGTTATTAATTACACTGTTACCAAGATCCTTGAAATACGATTGCATTTTTTAGGTGAATTAAGGGACCTATTATAAAGTTTTCATGTTGATTAAGCTTAAGATTTCGATGTTTTAATAATGAACAATGGTATTAGTATTCTTTGTCTGAAACTTTATTCTCACTTCGATTCTTTTTACGGACTGTGGCACCTTCATTATAGTGGATAAACGTTTTTTTGGTTTTGTCTTTTATTTTGCAGATATAACAAGAATGGAATAGAGATTGTTGCTGATAAAGTAAGGTATTTTAAATTTTTTATGAATATGATTCTTCCTGCCACTCACTCAGAAGACGACTACTCATGGTGTGTCAATGCAGTTACTATGAAGTGTCTAAGGTGGCCAGCTCCATTAGAGGTGTTCCTAATTCAAAGCACAGTTTCTGATTCTAGGACAAACGAAGAAAACGTCAATATCAAATTGGTAAGTATTTTACCGTTTTCAGTATTGATTAAAGATTTAAAACGGTTAAGATTTTAATATGGATGGTTAACTCTTAGGCACACCGAGGCATCCTCCAAGACGAAGAATAGTAAGGAGATTGAAGATGAAACATAACATATGACTGGGAGCTCATAGGCAATCTCTAACCGTCCAGTTCACCTTACTATTTAATTATTTATTCTCCAAATGGTACTGTTATTTCTCTGTTGATTGTGAACCAACTATGATGGTCTATTTTAAGTATTCCTCATAACTGGTTTCTATATGGTTTAGTGGACTATAGCGAGTGAGTAACAACTTGGCAGATGATTTGTTTAGGATACATCAACATTGAGCGCTTGATATTTTCTTGCAGTTGTGAACCTGACTCTTATAGATCTTCCTGGGTTGACAATAGTTGTTGTAGGTGAGAATTTACTAGTTGTTAGGTATAACATTAATCTGTCTAGCGCTATACTATGATAACAATAATTGATGCACGTATATGTAATGACCTTAGTTGGTCTTTGCAAATGACATCCAGAATCCATTGTTTGAAGATATTAAAATATGGTTTGCTCCTACTCAAAAGTTAAGAAACATATCTTAGTAGATCCTCACACACATCTGCTGAGATACTCTGACTTGTTTATTTTAAACAAATGCTTAATAATTAAGCCATTTTTGTCATGGAATATACATCCAAGCTGTTGGGTGAATGGGTGCTACTTATAACTTTTGGAAACTTATCTTTCCATGTCACTTATGTCAGACATTAATTATTGTGAATATTTAAAAATGGCAAGTGATACCTTTTATTAGGCTATAACATGACCCGTATCACCCACCCATCTTCCCACCTTTAGGTGAAACACTTGAGCACTGAAGATTTTGCCATCTGTTAGAATTATAGGACATCAAATTTTTTACAAGTTTACAGCATCAGATCCTCTAAATCATCATATTTTATTAAACGTTATCCCTAGCTAAAGTTCGCCAATCATTTTCTAAATGAAACTGATACTGAAATGCGCTTCTATTTTGTATATGCAGGAAAGTCAGGCATACGAATGTTGTACAGTTCATAGGAGCATGCACCAAACCTTCCAACTTGTGCATTGTAACTGGTAAGTACTAGTTGCTATTTTATCAACGGCATCCATCTTACTTTCATTTGACGCAGAATTCATGGTACATCTAAGCTCTGCATTAACACAAATTTGCATATTATAAAGCGTGTATGATTAACTTGATTTATTTCGACTACAGGAAATGATGACAGAGTATGCACAAGTTATAGAAGACAGATTGATTATCTCATTTTACTAGTGTTGCTGGACAAAAATTGGAACTTCTGTATGGATAATGATTTCTGTATGACTAGATTGTAGATTGGAAATTCTGATCTAAAAGTTCGAATATAATATCATGTTAATGTATTGACTAATTGGAATTTTGGTATAAGCTTTGAAGTTCATTCAGATTTGGAAATTCATCACGAAGAGTCAGTTCTGTTTCATAGATTTGTGTTTGCAAAAATATCTGAGTTTGGAAGTACTGAAGTTCTCACATTATGTATAGAAGTTCTATATGTTTCTGCATTATGTGACACAAACTAGGTGTAGACAAAGATCTAAACACGTATAGACACATTATGTGTCAGGATAGGTGTGTCACCATAAACCTTTACCGTCAGAACTTCTGCTGACACTTATTATAAGTGAAGGAGAAGCTAATTTATCTTTTCCTGACACTTTTTATACTTTTCCTGACACTTTTTGTCTGTCAGCAAAAGCAGTATTTCTTGTAGTGTTAGAAAATAGTCATCCAGCCATATAAGATATATCTCATGAGCATGAGATAATACTCAGAAACATGGGAACATTAATAAACTTTACTGTATATCAGTATATCTACTTAAGCTAATGGGTTGTTCTTAAAATTAACATATTAGAGCTCTAGTTACAGGTGTTAGTGTGTTACTACTGCACCTAGACATATAAAACCTCAAAGGGATGTATTATTCTAACTTTAATTAAATCTATATATATTAGTTACATAGCGTAAGAATAAGAAACTAACTCGCAACCCTAATGGGTACAACCCATCTATACAATTGGATCGGCTCGTCTAGTCTGGTATGGTATTATAAGACATATGTAAACTGACAATCGATCCCCAAATTCAGACAATGATTGAATAGATTAGCCAACATATAACCAATCTATTTCAGTTAAATAGCTATTTACTTTTTGAAATTAGATTAAGACGACATTAAGTGAAACTTTTTATCTATTTTCTAGTATTTGGGTTTTGCTACCAAAAGCCCTAAAGGTTGTGGTCAACAAATATGATTTATTACACAAAACCTAATAATTGTGATTATCATTATTATCAGATGGTGGTTCTCATGAAATGAGCGAGTTATCACACCAAATTGTGATAAATTAAACGTCTTAGTCACAATCGTATAAGCTGTTGTTAGCAAAAACATTTTTTATTTTATAAGCTAAATATTCTATAATGGTGTGTGGATAAATTTCTGCGACCTTTTGAAAATTATGGTAATAAAATATTGTGTCATTTTACTAGTAATAAAAGAAACATGTTCATGGTCATTTTGTATAAGAATAAAAAACTATTGTTTAATTGTTTATGAAAGTTGTTAGCATTGCTGATGCTATTAGGGACCCTCCATATTTTATGAGTCTATGAATTATACTTGTTAATCAAGGTTAATATTGACCCTCAAGCATTTTTTTTAGGTGTGACTAATCACAGAGAAAGAAGAACTTTCCAATATAGTAGTACAACATTTTTTATAATATGCCGGCCGGCAATTACATGGACAAGTGATCAACGACAAAGCCCTTTGCTATTAAAATATAGTAGTCATCTAGCCACAAAACAGGATTCACACAATTTTTTTACATCATTTTCTTTCTTTCTTTTGTAGTAAAGGTAAGTTGGTTTAACCTAACCTTTTTTTAGTTGGTTTTACCGATCATTTCTCTTTAGGACCAACATAAATGGCATAATCAAGTCTAATTTTTTGGCTTAAAATCCAATATCATGTGATATCATCACAAGGAAAATGTTATTGTTCAAAAGTTTATAATTACAAAACAAATCGTTTAATTATTAACAAAACATATGAAAGATAACAGCATAATATGGGTAGCTAGAGAGATATTGTGATATGTGACTTGTTTTTTGCCGCATATCTAATATGAGCAATATGGTTCATCAATCTGTGTACGTGAGAAAATTATATGTAACATATATCTTGGTAATATGGGTAGGCATGCATGTTACGCTTTAGGGTTGTTGGTTTCCTTTTTTTAAAAGAAATTGAGGAAAATGAGAGTTAAGGCACCTAAATTTTATTCAAATACAGCATATATATATATAAACAAATTAATAAACAATAACCTCTAATTTGGAGAACTCCTTCTTGATGATTTCATCATCATTAGCGCGTTTGGCCTTTAAAATCTTGTGAGCATGCTTGCAGTAATCGATTTGTTCGGGTTTGAGAGAAGGAGGTGGTGGAAACCCGATAGACATATCAAAGGAACTTGGAGCTTCCGAAGAAGATGGCGAGGAATGTTTGTGGGTTTTAGGACCAGCCGAAGCAGCCATTGCCGATTTATGACTCTAGCCTACTTGTCACGGGAGTTTCAATGGTGTAAACTTGTTTTTGATTGTAAGAAACTTATGCGAATTAGCTAGTATTATATATTGGATGCTTAAGAGCATGCACGCGACCTCAACTATTGGTCTTTTTTAAATTGTAAAATAAAGAATACAACTTTCTTTACAGGGTTTTTCTTGGCACATTCGTGATGTAGGTATGTTAATTGACTAATTGTAATATGTATGTACTACTCATTACTAAATAATCTTGTAAACGAATATACACTAACTAACTAACTTCGGGATTCATGTAATAGACGTTTATTTTTTATGTTCCTTCACGAAAATCAAAAATAAAAACATGTATATAACAGAAGTGTTGGGATTTTACAAACTAGTTAACCATTAACTACGAGTACGCAGCGGATGAATCTAGTTTGATATTAAGAATTAACACACAAATAAAGTAAGAACACTAACCTTTGTTTAATGACTAAAGTCAATTAAACGAGAATCTGAATCTTGAAACTTGAGTGATTAAATTACCACATCTATGGTTGCATACACAACTCGAACAAGTACGCAACAATGCTAGTCGTAACTTCACGAGCTTCAAACAACTTTTGTAGTTGTACCGAAAACCAAAGAACCTTAATTAGGGTTTATAGTTCTCGAACTAAAGGGACAAGAAAACCAAAACCCTTGGAGTGGGTTTAAACAATCGAAACAGGCAAGCCTATATGGGAATTTGTTTCAGTCGATTGTATAAAGAAGGAAAGAAGCCATGCATGTAATTCTGCACATCACCATTGTATTATTTTAATTCATGCACATGGCCCTTTTATTGGTTTGTACGAATTGATAACACACAAGCCCTTAAGGGGTTTAAGTTATCAACCGATTGGGTAAACAAAAGTAAGAAGAAAAGAGAACTATTTTTCTCTTACTTTTTATTTGTGTGTCGTATAGAATAAGAAATAGAGGGGGTGTTTATATAGCATCAAATTCTAGCTATAGATAAACTAGGACTCCTCATAATCCTTATCACAATACAACTTTTATTCTTTTTCTCTAAAATTGATCCCAAAACCCCATTCTAGAAGCTATACGGGCCGGTCAACAAGTGAGACCCACAAGGTTCGGGTTTTGTCAATTTTAGTCCATTCGTTTTAGATTTAAATATTCGTTAAGTTAGTTATAAAATCATAACGGTAACTAACGGTTATTTAAAATACTTTCGTGAAGCATATTAAACCTTTAATAATAAATAAATAAATAAATATTAAATGTTTAATAAACTCTTCGTGTCTTAACGTGTGTGCCCCTAATAGGCTCACGTATTTCTGGTCGTATAACATGCGTATCCGACTCCCACTCTCCAACAGCTCCCACTTAGGAGTAGGAGTAGCATACTCCATTTATACCAGCAATGGAAACGTCTAGCAACACTCGCATTGCCATAAACTATAAATACTTGAGATGTTATTTTAAGAAAAACTCTCAGCACAATAGTTATGTATTACTTGCTATCATCATCCCTTTGTTACAGATACCGTTAAACCATAGATATGGATCATAACTCATTCCATATAGTTTAACTATTTTATTTCTCGTTATAGAAGTTAATTCAGATATACCAAATGTAATTAAGAATCATCTTGAATTACCCTTTGGGTACGGCCATACAATTATCTGATTAATTCTGGAGAGACGCCAATGGTATCTTTCTGCAATTAGACAATTGGAGGAACAAATTCTTTATTGACTACAAGTGTTGTGGATGCTGCTTCACATCACTTCCAAGAATAGCCTTTATAACTACCTTTTTCAGGATAGCGTTTGACTTATAATCAAAAAAGTGATATCCACACATACAAAACTAGCTTGCATCTCAAGTCTAAAGATGACTTATTTAACAATTTTTGATATTTTACTCATGAAAGGATTCGAAAGTAAATATACGAAGGTTGCGGTGTCCAATATGCATCCCTTGTGAATAACATGTGAGTTTGGTACCAAACACTCACATTTGTCTTAATGTAACAATATTCTCATATTGTTAACCGACAATAGACATATTTAAAATAATTAAATTATTCAAGGATTAAACATGCAAATATAGAACACAGTAGTATAAATGAAAATAATCATACCAAGCATGTCAATTCATTATTTAAATACAATTGCTTTAAGTTCCATTATCCAAATACTAAAAACAGATATGCATGAGACTAATTAGCAAGTTGAAGTCCAATGTTTCCAACATTCTCAACTTTTTCTGTACAAGAAAACTAAATAGTCATCTGAGTAAACTTTCCAAATACTTGTTTCAAATTCACAAATTATGAATGATTTGAATTATATGATGAGTGTCGTATTGTACATTTGCATACTATTGCAAGTGGCATAGTATGGAAATATCATAGTACCTTTTATTAGGTATTTGAAATC
>BQNB010082258.1:0-13631 GCA_026074375.1 Tanacetum coccineum | reverse complement strand
TCTAGAAAACTCTCTCAAGTGTTTCTCTCTTTAGAAACTAGCCAAATCCAAGAATCGACCCCGTGTTATGATATATGATATGCAACAGTACATATAGCAACGAGCCAACGACACATGTAATTCATCTTTAAAGTTTATATAAAGATATCTGGAAAATCTTTTTTTCAAAGGTCATTATGTGTTATTATACACACATAACTTCTAGAACATAATATCAATAGGTAATTTTAACAACATCAACACAATGTCACTTAAACAAAGTCAAATACTTCTTCTAACAAAATATATACTAAATATTAATTTATATTAATACATAGTGATTTTTTATCTAAATACCCGCCTTGTAATTATATAAGTATAATGTTGATAGAAAGAATGCCTAAAAATGTTATTAATATTTTTTGATCTCTCTACGCTTTGATAATCACAAAATGTAAAAACGATTAATGAAAAATTATTTGTAAACAAGTAATTAGTAGTAAATTTTCATTTTAAAAATTTTAATCACTTAGAGGTATGAATAAACATATGCTTAATGCATTTTATGATCAAAGGAATTTTTATTCAACCTTACATTTTTTATAAAAATGTCACAAACATTTTTATAACTTTTTCAAAACATTTTTGGATTTAAAAGAAATGTTTTATTCAAAATAAATATTTTGAATTCAAATTTTATACCTAAAAACGGCTAGAAATGTTCCAAAAAACACCTCCCTTAGAAAAGATAAAAAAGGGAGCGTCTGGCCTGGGCGGCCCCCTTAATTATAAGGGCGGTCCAGTTAATAATTAAGGGGACTGACCTCTATTTAAGGGGGCCGCTCTGACAAAAAGCCAGCTCAGCTGGCCTATAAATACTGGACCATTCCCCACAAATTTTTTTCACATTTTGCACATACTTTCTTTCTGTTCTAAATCAGTTTATACTTTCCTTTCGTTCCTTTGATTATTTAATCATAAAGCTTTATTTTCAAGTGATCCAAGCTTTAATCCTTAAGTGCAAGAGAAGAATACTTCCTATCATCAAGTGAAGAAGTATTATAGCTTAGTGTGTGTCCTTGCAACCTTGTTTCAATTGTATCATATCTTTTAAATCATTTATGTATATTGTGAAGGTGTGTATCGTAGTTGTGTATATTAAGTATATTATGGTGATCATTGTAAGTATAGTTAGATCGGGGTGATCTTAGTAAGTAGTGTTAGATTGGTGTGATCAAGATAGTGTTTAGTTGAAGTGAAGTTGTGAAGAGAAGTATAGAAAGGTTGTGAAGAAGTTGTGAAGTGAAGAAAAAGTTATGTGGTGAAGTGAAGTAGTGAATTGTCGTGAAGTAGTGTGGTTAGTTGTGATAGATTGGTTCTACCTAGGATTAGAACTCGACATTTCGCTTAGTGTCAGAAATTGGTGTAAGCTAAGTTGTGTACGGTTTTCTCCGCCTAAAGGGAGCTTGTTGACATAGTGAAGAAAACTCTTGAGTTTGGTACTCGAGGAGTGGAGTATGGCGAAGAGGTGCTTCGTTACCGAACCACTATAAATCTTCGTGTTGTGGTTTGATCTTTCTATCTTTTATCTCTTATCTTGCATACTTATTTCATATCGTGTCATTACTTATTTGATTAGTTAAATTGTTCATATTATGCACATTGTGAATTCACATAAAGTCGAATCTAAGTTTTTATAATCAAACTAAACATCAAATTAGAAAGCGATAAACTATTCAACCCCCCTTTTAGTTTTCCACAAAGTGAGTTAGGTTTATTTTGTAACATTTTGTATATTTTGTGCTATTGTGCTTTTATCCAAGTTTATGCTTTTGGTATTAGTCGTTCTTGTAGTTATTCAGGTAATGCACACAATGAGGTGCGAGGATACTAATCGAGCTGCAAGGAAGCATCCTGAACTGTCCTAGTTAAATGTTATACTGATTAATGTTGCCTGTGATGGTGGATGTTGCTCGAAGAAGTAGACTTGGAGCATAGCTTTGAGCATGCTGTCTCTTCATTATGCCAAGCAAATCTAGGGGAGTAATACGTTCCATTTCTAACCCTTCCAATTTAAATTTTATATGCTTAGTCAACCCCCTATTAAACCCCTTGTTGCACTCATCTTTAGTGCAAGATAGCCCTAGCATAACCTGCTGAGCCTTTCCTTTCATTTTGTAACCCAATATATGTTGTTTCATTACACCTATCACCTTAGCCTACCCTGTAGTCTCTTAGTCCATGATCGAGGAGTTGCTGGTTAATTTTAGGTTCCACTAGTGAAAGTTATGGGTTAGGATAGAGGGTATTTGAAGAAAAGACGGGTTTTGAAGATAGTTGATCTCAAGTGGGGGGACGCTCATGTATATATGTGTCTGTATTATGATTTATTGTATCATTATCTTGCATCAAATAAAAGAATAAAGAGCATGCAAGCAAGTGTTTATTAGTCAGCTTATATGTCGTATAGTGATAGTATTTCCCCCTTGTCCAGCTGGCGATGATTCCGTCTTTCTAAACGGGTAGTTCTTTTAAACCAATGACATTTCTACCTCTCATTTCAATTATAAGTCTATATGTACAATGAGGGCATTGTACATCTTAAGTGGGGGGAAGGGAGATAGAAATGAGGTATTTGGTGAAATTATGTGCTAATTTGGCCTAAAATTTTAAAGTTTTTTAGCACATAGTTTTTGTTCATTGATGATGAAGGCCGAGTTAATGTGACTTTCTTGCCTAAGTTATGGAGATTATGAGGAAATACATTATATTTCATACGTATTAACTCGTGTATTACGAAGACCCCTTGACTTTTGACCCTCGTTTTTACCTTATGGGATTTGAATGCGACCAGTGACGGGGAGATTGTGGACTTAGGAAACTATTTGTTTTGTGTTTTTATTTAACAACAATTAAATGTGCATATCATGTCTTTATCCTACCCTATATCATTCTCCATCCTAACCGCTGGTTTTGCTCGAATGAGGGAGTGAGTAATCATACATGTCTCATCCGTCATTACAGATGTGTATGTGTAGTTTTGTCGCCCTTGTTGGTGTAATGCTTTTGGTAAAGATTGCATTTAGAGAACGATTCACCCCGTAAGCCTTTGTGTTGTGTCTACCCATTTGCCTTTTTGAATAGTTGCATCTAGACTCTAGTGGTGAAGCTTAGTATCCTGGCCAAGCTTATGATAGAATACTTGCCATGACTGAGTAGTTGAGTGATCACCAAAAATGAAACACACAAATTAGTGAGAGTATGATTGTGATTCGTTTTTCCTCTCGTTAGGTGCTCAGTTTGAAATTTTCTAGCATGGGTAATTTTTAACTTCATATCTTCCTGGATAACTAGGGAAATAACTTTTTAAGAATTATTTAAAAGGTTCTACTTGAGGGCAAGTAGAAGTCAAGTGGGGGAATATTTGATAACATAAAATATTTAATATTGTTTCATATCAAATTCCCACGTTTATTACATTGCTTTATTTTGTTTTGGTACTTAATTCGTTAATATTTTGTATTATAGGTAATTTGGGCAATGGAACAGAAAAGATGCGGAAAACATCTTTTTATATTAAAATCCACATTATTCATGAGTTACGGCGTATTTAACACATTGGTTACGCCGTAACATTTCTGACGAAGAGATTACGGTGTAAACGTCTGTGGTATTACGCCGTAATCAGTTATTTATTATGAAGATTTGGATGCTTTGAAGACAAATCACTTAATTAATACGAATATTCGGTGCTGACGAGGCATTACAGCATAACATCCCTTTGAGTTACGCCGTAA
This sequence comes from Tanacetum coccineum, assembly GCA_026074375.1. Taxonomy (NCBI): domain Eukaryota; kingdom Viridiplantae; phylum Streptophyta; class Magnoliopsida; order Asterales; family Asteraceae; genus Tanacetum; species Tanacetum coccineum. The sequence goes on along the minus strand of BQNB010082258.1, from coordinate 9,855 downwards.
TATTTTATTATAGAAATTATTTGGTTGCTGACTAAGGGTTGCGGCGCAACGTATGATTTAATTATGCCGTAACCAAAATATCTCTTAAAGAAGGAAAGCCGCGTTAGGAGTATTACGGCATAACCATGTATTTGGTTACGCCGTAAAATTACAAGGACAAATATTATGCGAAAGTTATCTAAGTTTCATTCTACATCCCAAATTCCAAGGGCCAATATCGTACAAGTACCAAACTTGCTAATTAATATAAATAGAATGAAGTATTCATTCTAAGGGATCAATTATGTTCGGTGGAGTTAGCCGCAAAAGAAGAAATCGTAGAAAAGAGCTAGCAGTGTGCTAGCTTGGTTATAGGGCAAACCCTTCGGGGTTTGCCATGGCGTTCGACTAGGGGATCGATAGCACTCAATTGGCACAACTTGTATTCGTACTTCAACATATTATGTTCAATTTAATTTAATTGTTATTTTGATTTATTTTGATCTAATAATTTAATTTGTTGATTTTATGATTACTCGTTATGATTTATCATTTCTTATTTGGCATTTAATTATTTATTATCCATTCGGTTAATATGTCATGATCTCGTTGTTTTATTGCGTTCTTTATTAATTTATATAGTGCACTTAGAAATCCTTGAATTCCCTACTAGGTTTTGATATAAGGTTCAGCGCGCACTAAAAGTGTGTATTAGGTGTATCACAAACCTTGTGCGCACGATTGATTGCAAAGTAACCTATACTCGTAATTGTTCAACCTTGACTTATGAGGCGAGCCCTTAGCATTAATTCCCGGTTAGAAGTACGAGCTAACAAGGAAACCACCTATTAGAATAAGCGTATCTTATAAGTTAAAATAAATCTTAATAATTGTATACTAAGAATAGGTTAATTCTCCCTGCAAGTTCATTCCACTCAATAGACATAGGTTAGGTTTCAACTATCAAATTGGACCTAATGATTCTAGTTCCCATCTAAGACTGCTATAAGACATTGCACTAGAGATCATAGTAATTAATTACGTTTTTCCTTTCTAGTTGTCCACCACTATACCAACTCCCTTTTCGACAAGCTAGGCTTACCACCAAAACAACTCCACAATAAATTCATCAACTCAAATCAAGCTTTATTTCCTGCTTTCTTAGGTAGAATAATAAAATTAATTAGACGATTAGAGACACAAATCGTTCTTTAGGTTGACACCCGTACTTACCAATCACTACACTATACATGATAGGGTACACTGCTCTTTAGTGCGTAGGAATAGTCTAGGTAGTTAGGGTTTTATAAATGTAAAACCTGACGTAGTTTTTATTTAAAAGAAATTAAGCATCACGCTCAGTTAACCTCTCGGGTTTTCATGATGGCTCATGGACTTGAGCATATGAATTCATCGGTTAAGGTTTTGCATCTCAGATATGATTGTTTTAGTTGTTTCATTTATTTTCTCTTTATATATTTGTTGTGACTTGTGTAAACTACAAATCGATTTTAAAAATTAGATGAAACTTAAATGTATTTGTTAACATCTTGTGAAGTGTGTTAATTAACATACTAGAGTCAAAAGCTGTCAACGTACTTTGTATGTCTCAAACAAGAACAATTCATTGTTGTTCGATCTGGTAAATATTTAGAGAAATGGTATCTTCTTACAAAAGCAAGTTGGACCATCTGTAGATCTTAAAAAGATTTAAGAACAAAATACACCACCTTCTGAACACACTAGCAAACGTCAGAATGAGGTTGAACATGAAATTGTTGAAGCTCAAAGTGATGTAACTCACATTCATAGATCTACAAGGATACCTCAAGCAACAAAATAATATAGATTATATCAACGAGGAGGAATATAAGTTAGAGGATCATTGTGAACCTGCTAACTATATGATACATTGTTGAATCTTAGATCTAATGAATGGCTCTACCCCATGAATGAAAAGATGCAGTCCATAAAAGATAATCATTACAGTTAGACTCTTAAGTGAAAATTGGTTTCTAAGAAGAAGACTCAAATGGAAAAAATTGTACACATATTCAATGCATGACATGTGACAAGAGATTTTACTAATATACTCAAGCAATTGACTCAGATTAAAATTTCCTTATATTTTCAAGCATTAAAACAAATAAAGTTACTATTTACCCTTATTGATTTATGAATATGAAAAATGGTAATTAGATGTCAAAACTCTTTCTTAATAGATTATCTTGCGAGAACGGTGTGTAATCAAAATAGTTTATGAATCTATACAATCTTTAGGATGTGTACTTATTGCAACAATCCAAGTGTAGATTAAGCATGTATCTAGGAGCAAAAATTCTAAGTTTAATTGTTAAATCAATATTTGCTTTTCAGTTAGAACTAAGATAACTCATGAGTATACCTGAGAGCTAGTGGGAGCATTATGTTTGTTTATTTTTCTTATATCACATATGTGTTAACATATTAAAAACAACATTCCATCTAAGCTAGATTTTATTTCTTAGCATGGAATAAAGTTTCTTATGAGATATTTAGAAAATAAAACATACAACCTTAGAATAGATGTTTATTAGAATAAACATGTGCGGTTAAATAAGTCTAATACGATATGACATATCATTAAGTGAACCTCAAAGTTCTATCTCACTTTGTGAGATTGAACACATGTATGGAATCTTGAGTCTAGATAAAAGGTTTATCATGAATATCATATTACACTATTTGTATCATTTGCATGACTGCAAAATGATTTGACAACATTGGTATCTAAGTGAAAGTCATTAGATAACTATTAAAAGAAACATTCTAATTGAAGTTGTTTGGATTAGGAAATTCATTTTAGGTTTAGATTCGTCCCTAGTAATGAAAAACCTATGGACATATGTGCAACAATTACGACGCAATTATCATAATCAACGAACCTGGAGTTCAGGTAGGAGCCAAACATTACCAAAAGAAATGTTCATCGTTTACGAATTTAAGCTTAGTTTTGTTTGTATACACTAATTCTTATTTTGATTGAGGTAATCCTCAGCTCTAGTCATTACTAATCCTTATCTTAATTGATGACTCTGTTGACTAGACATGCTCGGCTAAGAGCATAGTTGCATTATACACTGAAAGAATAAGAATGTTTTACAAGAAGTTGTAAAGATGACTATCTCTAATAGGTGTTTTGCCGATGTCATACACCTTATGGAATGTAGTGTGACAATACTTATATAGTGCTACTTGTACTTGAGTACACACATACAAAATGACGATCATCATATTATTCAAACCCTTCACTATTTATGAGTTTTGAAATAAGTATTATCAAAGTTTACTCAGATGACTACTTAGTTTCCGTGTACCTAACAGGTCGAGCATGCTTAAAATATTAGATTCGACATGCTTGTAGTTTCATGTATATCTATATTTAGTATTGGATAATAGAACTGCAAGCAGTTGTATTAAACAGTTCTATTAAATAATGAATTGATATAGTGGGTATGACCGTCTTTATTTATACTATTATGTTCTATATTTGCATGTATAAATCCATGAATAAATTTACTTATTCTAAATTGACCACTGTCGGTCAATGATATGGGAATATTGTTGAATTAAGACAAATGTGAGCGATTGGTAATATTCTTCGTGGATGAATATTAAAAGATGTGATCGCCAAACTCATATGTTATTCACTAGTTATGAATATTGGACTACCACAACCTATGAGAATTCACTTCATGGATCAGCATCGGTGTGTATAGTTTTAATACGTAATAATATCTAAAGTAAAGAAAATTCCAAAACTACCCTTGAGGACAAAGGTAGTAGGAAAAATCTTACAAAAATACTACACGTTTAATCGACAAGTGATTACCGGGTCGTTTTCCCAAAGACTTATGAAATTGAGACCTTGTTTGTTATTTGTACAATGACTTGAATTGGTTCGAAGATGATTTGTTTTCTAAAATCCTAATAGTGAGCAAATAAAGGCACAATTAAACCTAACTATGAAAAAAAGGATAACGGGAAATAAAGTAAACACGACAAATAAGCTAGAACACTGAAATTAAACCCTAAATAATTTTCTAAACTTTTTCTAATTCTAATTAACTATTTAAAAGTAAAAAAGCTAAGGAAATTCTAAACCGAGAGTAATTTAAGCCAAAAACGAAGAAAACAAGAACGGGGATTGAATCCCGTTCTTTAAAAAGTGAATTTTCAAAATATTAACCCTATGGAAGTAAATTTTAACCTAAGCCTAGAGTATGATAAAAGAAAATTTTATAAAAAAGAAATTTTTTTTTTGATTATTTTTCTATTTTTTATGATTTTTTAAAGTTTATAACAAAAATAAATGATTAAAAATACTAAACTTTGAGTTAAAAATCTAAGTAAAATTCTTAAAATAGCTTATGATAAGCAGAATGCAGAAAAAATGTAAAAACTTAAAAAGCTAAACTAAATAAGCCGGGAAAAAGCTTTTAAGCACTCGAAGTGCTTTTCTATAACAAAACTTAACAAACCTCAAAAAAGGGTTAAAAGATTAGATTGTGCAAAGTGACGTAAAAGTCCCAAGGGCACGTTGGTGAGGTGTGTGTTGTGAGGTTTATAAAAGGGTGAAACTAGGTTGAGGTCGGGGGTTCGAGTCTAATTTCCCCTCTTCCCTTTTTTTACTTTTTGCAAAAACTTTGAAAAGCAAACCTGTAGAACAGCTAAAAATAAGCAAAATTTATAAAAGAAGTTTTTTATGAAAACAAGTAAATAAGCTAGAAATTGGCTTAAAACAGACATAAATACTTCAACGCTTTTTTAAACTTTTTCTTACAATACAAATACACTAATAAGCAAAGTTAGGCTCAAATCAAATCAAATAAGCTATGACTAACCTAAAACTACCCTAATAAGCTATTTGAACTAAACTTAAGAGAAAATGACAAACCATAAGCTGAAAAACCAATAAGCACTTTTTTACAAAAAACCAATTATTAAACAGCTTGAACAGGCTACTTAGAGCTTATTTTTAAGCACTCTAATGGAACCTTATTGCAATAAGCTCTATACCTACTTAAAGCATACGATTAACTCTATCTAAATCACCATTCAAAAACTATTTTGAAAATCAAATAAGCAATGAAAGAACTTAATGAAAAAGCCACTTTTACTTTTAACTATGTTTTTGTCTTTTTAAGAAAATTTGAAATAAGCTAAGACTTTGCCCTAATAAGCTATAAACAACTTATAACTATTCTATCTAACAGTTCTAAACAAGGATTAAGCTAAAAATACTAACTAAAAGCTAAAAATTTCAAATAAGCTTTTTGGTGCAAACTGCTAACCAAACAGTCCCTTAAGGGAGTTTTAGGCTTATCTTTCAATAAGCTAAAAGATCCTTATGGACTTTTGGCTTATACCACTTAAAACTTTGACCTAAAAGCTACTTAAAACCACTTTTAAAAAGTATTTTGAAACTCTAATGCTTAGCTCAAAAGCTTAATGAAAAAGCTGTTTATGAAATTTTACCTTACTTTTGGTTTTTGAATGAAAAGACAGAAAGCTAATTTTAAGCTTAAAAACTGATGACTTAATGAACTTTTTAAAAGCAAACTAAGTTGAAACAAATCTACTATTACCTAAAATCTACTTGTGAACAAAATTTGAAATTCTAAAAACTATTTTTACCTGCTGATTTTTAAGTTAGAAAATGGCTATTTGTCTATTTTCTCTACTGATGCAATTGACACAAAGTTGACCCAAATCCATATTTTACAAGTGCAGGCTTAAGAGTTAGACTCTACTTTAAAATACCAAATTGAAGACAAATTATGCAATGAAAACAACTAGAAACTACTTGAGCTTAAAATGATTAATCTACTAACTATATTCTAACAGAAACTTAACTAATTCTAACTAACTATGATTTAAACTGAATTAGGCTAACAAAGCTCTTAAATCAATCAATGATAAACTCAAATAAGAGATTTAAATGAAAACAAAGGACCAATGGGACTCAAGCAGTACTAACTTGAGTTAGTACTGCTTGACCCAAACACCCCTTTATAATCATCAAATCCATATCCAGCTTATCAAAATGAGATTTAAAGAACATAAATCAAATACCAGATATTAGACAGCTTATAACAACCTTAATGAACCAATATAAGCAATCAAATAAGCCAGAATTGTAAGCTAACTACTTATGCTAATTATTTTTGGTTTTTCTCACTGTTTTAAGACAGATTATGAAAACTAAAGATTTTAAACTACAAATTAAACACAATAAGCATAAATCAACTATAATAAGCACAAATAAGCTACCTAAAAAACAATAAGCAGAAATTAAGCAAAATTAAGCTACAAAGCAGATTTAAAGCTAGAAAAGGTAAAATGAAGACTTACATAAGCCTTTGCACTAAACAAGGCTATAAAAGGCTCATTTGAGCTATCAACAAGCTCCAGCTTATCCTAAGATAAGCTGGTATGGTCTTGGAAACCCATCCATGTCTGGTTTCCCTTCCTTATTAAGCTATGGTAAAATTTAAGGGAGGATTTGTGTAAGATAAGCTCAACTAAGCTTTTGAGAGCCTAATTGAGTAAATAGCCAGCTTAAGAGTAGATTAGAGCTTATAAAAGAGAATGAGAGCTTATGAAACAATTAAAGCTTTTTAAACTATATTTTTGCATAAAAGTAGATTTATGAAAAGACAATTGCACAAATAGAAAACTTTGAATTCTTATTGATAATAAAGCTGAGTACAAGTTGAAATAGAGATTACAATAAGTTAAACAATACTTTTTTTAAAAGAAAATTACAATTTAAAAGCTACTCTAAAAAGCTAATAAAACTAACTAACTCTCTTTCTATGAGTGAGGAGAGCCTTGTATTTATAGGAGAGAAAGGATTCTTCTAGGTCTTCAAGTCTGTTAAACGCTCCTCTTAATCTGAACCCTCCATTCTTTGAAATCATTGGATGTTATCTCTTCACCGTTGGATCAAAATGAGCACACGGATTGCCAGCGTGGCATTCCTTATGTCAGAGGCCTCGTACTTCTTTTACATTGATTTTAGTGCAATATTCCCCTTTTTGGTGTGTTTCTTTGAAAGCCCGCGTGTCAGCCCCTCTTGTAAGCTAGACCAATTAGAGCCCTTGAGTGATGATTCTTCTTCCAAGTTGGCACTTGGTACTAAGGATCTTCAAGGCCGCGTTGGATTAAGTTAAATGCCTTTTTATTGAGGTTAATTTTGATAAAATAAAATGGGGGAGACGGTGAACAGTAAAACTATTTTTCACGCCCCCCAATTTCACTCGTTTTATATTTGACTTTGGCAAATGGGGTTTGACTTGGGCTTGTATAAAAGGGTTTGGGCAATGGGTTTTATAAAAAAGAAATGGGCTGGTTCGGTTAAGGGTTATTAGATAAGAGATAATGACCGTTATCCTTTTATAATTAAAGGACTAACGGGGTTAGGGTTTTAAGGACTTTTTATGAATTTGTTTTAACAATAAGGGTGTTTTGGGTATTTTGAGGGTTTTGGCATTTTGTGAATTGACCATTGTTGACCATAGGTTGACTTTTGATGACCTTTGCTAGAAAACTTCTTACTCTTGTGCACTCTATCCGTTCCCGTGTTCGTGTTTGTCCGGTTTTGACCGTTTTCTTATGATTTTTGCAATATCCGTACCTACACATTCACAAACAACAAAATACACAAATGCAAGCATATTTTTACACATTTTGATCATTTAAAGGTTACTTTTGACTTGAAAAGGATATGTGATTTCTCACATATCAAAATTCCCCAAACTAAGTAATTGGCGTGTCCTCACGCAATGTTATATGCCCTAAAACCAAATACCTCAAAACTTCCCCAAACCAATCCTTTGAAAAGTAGCAAAGTCTTTTTGTGGGGAGAGTTAAGAAATCACAAGCTTTAAAACACCCCATTTTCCTATTTTTCAAAACTTTTTCCATTTTTATGATTTTTTTTATAATAATGAAAACTAACTAGAATATTCTCACTTTCGTTATTTCCATAACTGTTTAGGGATCATAGAACAAGATGCATTTCGATCCGAGAATGCCCCCAAAAAGGATAAATTTATCGTCCTCGACTTTTAACTTGCTCTAAACCAAGTTTAAAATGAAATCACCGCTAAATATCAGTTAAAATGCTAACACTACTCATATTTGCAACTTGTGAACTTTTTACTCCCGACAATTATTATATCTTAGGTGAATGTGCTATTTTGAATTTCAACCATGGATCAACGTTTTGCAAAATTCTATGTTTCACGTTCCACCCGAGAATAATGAGTTTGAAGGCGAGATCATCCCATGTAGCGACTTTCGTCTCGGCACATCCCAACCTTGCGGCTAAGTGACCAGGCTTTTGACACCCCACAGAGACTAGTATCGGGACTCACGGACCTTAGGTTTCAAAAACTCTCAGGTTTCCCGTATATACATAGCTTATTTAAAAACTTAAAATGAAATAGTCAAAGTTCAAAAGCATATTTAAATTTAACAAAAAGAGATCTATTTATTAATTCAAACTTAATATTAAACATAACATTTATGCAATTGTAACCCTCGACCTTTTAGAAGGCTGCAACATCGGTTGTGAGCCGGCAAGATGCAGCAAACTTTTATCAGTCTCAGATTTTTATTCTTACTATGGGCTTTCTTTAGAAGGCTGTAACATCGGTTGTGAGCCGGCAAGATACATCAAACTTTTATCAGCCCACAGTTTATAATTATTCTTTATTATATTTTTTTATTTTTCATCATTTCAATTTTTTTTACTTTATATAGAGAAGACTTCTTTTTGAAAAATTCAAGTATAAGTTTGAACTAAGACTAAAATTTTTGCTATATACTACATAAAAATTGTTGATTTAAGTTTAATCTCCAAAAACAACATGTATTATTAATCCGGTTAGGAGCTTATGGGAGAAAAAGCCACAATTACATACACGAGCTCTTAAGATTTCCAAATAATCCTTGTTTAGCATCCCACTCATACTTAACTCTATCATTTTTCGTTCTTCGCGAATTTTTGCGAACGCTTAGCCTAAAAGTTAAGGAACAAGCTAGAGCTCAACACGCTCGATCGGGTCAAAATTTATTCTTATTCTACCCAGTAGAAAAGTCAAAATTATGACAAAACACTTATTTTATTTTTGAAAATTTTAAATTTTTTCATTTTTTTATTTTTTTTGTGGGAAAACGGGGTACCTGAGAACAACGGGCAAAGGTAGGTTAGATCATATCGAAGATATACTACCCCATACAAAAATTAAACATTGTCCTCAATGTTTCCTAACCTAAGGCTCAAAACCTCATACTAGAACTCAAAAAGTCGAAAGCATAACCCAAGCATGAAGAAAGTATCACAAAAATCTCAAGCCGTTTATCAAGTATGCTAAAAGATAAATGTTAGTCGATAATAATCTAGGATATCGGATTTCCCCAAACTAATGGCAAGCAATGGCTAGGAAGCTCGAGGGACCGGGACAAAACACCGAACACGAGAGTCTTCAAAATTTTTGGGTCCATCCTACAAAACATTACAAGCACAAACAACAAGAATCAGAAGAGTACAAGGCTCCTCACATCATAATAGAAAGAAGAAAAATGGATAAGCATGGGGTGCCTCCCATGAAGCGCTTTGTTTTGGTAACAGAGTCACATAGCTTGACTCGATCCCCTAATTCATTTGTCCTTGGAGAAAGTTTAGAGATCCTGGACTACCTTGGGTGGTAAGTCCCCTCCAAAGTAATGCTTCACACGATGACCTTTCACCTTAAAGTTTGGACCATCGGGTTGAGATAACTCGATGGTTCCGTATGGAAAAACTTTGGTAATGGTGAAAGGTCCCGA